>CAWUHX010000075.1:974591-1054329 GCA_963922205.1 Romanomermis culicivorax | reverse complement strand
CCGAGTGCGTGAAAAAATATAATTTTGCCCATTAAAAAATTTTCCAGCGTCGTAGCTTTTTGATAACTGCCTAAAACTGCCATAAAATTGCCAAAAATAAGTTAGAACGATAAAAAATTCGAAGGGAGAAAAAGGGAAAAAATGGGAAAGGTATAATACAGGGAACATTAAAAAAGGACACATAAAACAAAATTTAAACAGAAGGCACAAATAAAACGATAAAACGAATTATAAACTACAGTAAAAATCGGGTGTCCGGGTAACAAAAGGCATTACCCGATTTATAGAAACTATTTGTACGCGCGAATCTGGTTTCCCAGCGCGGCGTATTTTTATGACATTTTTATCTAAATTCTGTGTTTCAATTACTTCATAGGGACCGTCATTTGTAGTGTCGGCTTTCCCTTTTATAATTCCTTTCTGATAGAGGACAAGTTCACCCGTTTGGAACGTCTTTTCGCGAGCCTTCCTATCATACTGTAATTTTCTTTCAGCCGCTGCTTTTCTTGATTTTCGTTTATAATTTTGTACGTGTTAAGGAGGTGTTCCGTTAACATGTGTTTATACGTCTCGTAATTGTTTTGGACAATTATTGGCCTTGCGATATCATTATCTATCTGAAACCTTGCCTCGTGTCCATACAATAGACTATGGGGGGAGCTGTTCGTAGTTTTGTGGGGCGTAATCCGATACGCAAATAAAATCTGCTCCAGGTAATGGGGCCAATCGTCTGGGTCGGTAATTGCCACTCTCCTAATTTGCTCAATTAGCGTCCTATTGAATCTTTCCACCATACCATTACATTGCGGGTGGTATGGTGTCGTATTTATTTTCTTTATTTTCAGGAGATCACACATGTCGCGCATTAGTTCGGACATATACGCTGAGCCCTGGTCGCTCAGCAAGTGTTTAGGCGTCCCTTGGGTATAAATTACTTTTTCCATGAATGCCTTTACTATAGTATCGGCTTTTTGGTCTGGAATACATTTGGCCTCCACCCATTTTGTGAAATAATCCATAAATACGATAACATATGGCCTCTTTTTTCGTAAGGGCGAAATACTAACCACATCGGTGGCTACTATATCCCAAGGGTAGGAAACAGGTATGGGGTTGAGTGGTTGAATTGGGTTTGTTATTGGGCGGCATAATTGGCATACGACGCAGGATTTTATCCATTTAATAATGTCGTCTTCCATATTTGACCACAAAAATTTATTCCCAATTGCGGCAATAGTTCTATCTATCCCTTGATGGCCCATTAATGTATCGCCATGGTATTGATGCAAAACAAGGTGCCTAAGCTTGGAGGGAATTACTAACTGATTTCTTCCATGGATATTTTCTCGGTATAATACTTCGTTTTCCAAGTGAAAACTGTTGAAGTATTTTTTGGAGCTGTTTTCGCCGATATTCCGGAAAATATCCACCAACTTCGAATCTAGTCGCTGTTGTTTCTTGATCAATTCCAGAGAGAATAAGTCGGACTCCTTTTTTGCTTCCTCTGGCGTTTGGTCTATTTCTTTTTGGGTTGGTGGTGGAGGGTCGATAAATGTTTCTTGTGTCTCGGGCTCAAGCATTTGTCTCGTCATGGCTCTCATTACTGCCATGCATTCTGATTCTATCTTCACATTTTTGTCCTCAATTTCTTCATTACTTTCTCGCTTCTTGTTTTGGATCTTCTCTTTCTCTTCGGATCTTGATAAGAAATCTGCAAAGGCATTTTCGCGTCCGGCTACATATTCGAATGTATAATTGAACTGTCCAAGATATAAAGCCCATTTCAACAACCTTTGATTTTGTTGTTTTTCCGCTGAGAGCCACGTAAGTGGTTTATGATCTGTTCTAATTGTGACCCTAAACCCCATAACGTAGTGTCGGTATTGCTTGAACCCGTAGACCACGGCTAGACACTCTCTCTCCGTTGTGGAATATCTTGTTTCGGCGTTGTTTAGAACTCTACTTGAATAGGCTATTGTCCAGCGATCATTTTGTGTTTCCTGGTACAAAATCGCACCTATCGCTGTCCCTGAGGCGTCAGTTTGAATCACAAATTTCGCCGATCCATCAAATATTGGGTAGCGAAGGAAGGGTGCCGTCATTAGGGCGTTTTTTACATCCTTAAATGCTGTTAACTGTTCTTCCGAAAGTTCGAACTTCTCCTTCCTATTCTTCTTTACAAGGGCTTTAAATAAAGGCTGGGCGATGAAAGCTAAGTTATGTATGAACTGTTTGGACCATTGTACCAATCCCAAAAATTTTTGTAGCTGCTTGATGGATATCGGTACTTCAAAATTTTTGACCGCTTCTATTTTCTGGGGATCAACTGACATTCCATTTTTATCCAATATGTGGCCTAAAAATTTTACGCTAGCTGGCATAAAGGAGCATTTGTCAGGTTTCAATGTGAGATTTGCATTTGTCAGACATCGAAAAATAGTCTCTATATTTTCTAAATGCTCCCCAACCGTTTTAGAGAAAATTATCACATCGTCGATATATACTAAACATATTTTCCCCACATAGGGATAAAGAATTCGCTCCATGAGACACTGAAATTCTGCGGGAGCATTTTTAAGCCCAAATGGCATTACTTTAAATTGGAAAAGACCGTCTTGGCATATAAATGCTGTCTTTTCCTTTGATTCTGAATGCATTGGTACCTGCCAGTACCCGGACTTTAAATCCAAAGTCGAAAAATAGTGTGCACCTCCTAACGCATCTGAGTAATCGTCAATTCGTGGTATCGGAAATTTATCATCTTTCGTTACTTGGTTAATCCCTCTGTAATCAACTACTGGTCTCCAAGTGCCATCTTTCTTGCCCACTAAAAACAATGGTGCAGCCCAAGGGCTTCTAGAGTGCTCAATGACCCCTTTTTCCATCATATCCTTCACATGCTCACGGATAATATCTCTTTGCATTATAGGGGCTCTCCAGTAGTGCTTTTGGACCGGCAATGCGTCTCCTGTGTCGATTCTATGTTGTGCCTCATGAGTCATCATCAGAGGGTCGTTTTTCATACTAAATGCGTGCCTATGTTTAAGTAGGACGTTCATAAGCTGTTGTTGCCCTTGTCGATCGATACTTGATTCTTTCACTAACTGCGTTATGATTTTGATAAATTCTGGATCGCTCTGCTGTTGGATTTAAGGTTCTGACTGAAGTTGATGTATCTTTTCATCAAATTCTGGCCCCACGAATTTCGTTTTGGATTTTGCTACTAGCTCGTTGCTACGCAATTTTATCCCCTTGTTGGTTTCGTTTATAAGTAGAATTTGGAAATTATTATCTCTGGCATCCACAATTGAGGCATCGACCTCGAACAAAGTATTCTTCCCCATTTCTTCTACCACTATGGGACCCTTTGTCCAATCTTTCTGTGGCCAAACCACAGCTTGCACAAAAGAAGTGGTATTTGGGGGAATATATGTCCCGTTTTTTGTCCAAATAAACGTTTCTTCATTCATTTCGGTAATTCGCATTACTTGTTCTTGATCATCGTCACTTTCTAATTCAGGCAAATCTTCTTCCTTACTTTCCTCCTTTATAGGTACATAATCCAAAACCATTGGATTTGTAGGAATTGGCAACCGCGACGGTATCTGTGCATCGTCGAATAACGTTTCACTAATTATCTGTCTTTCTACATTCGCTAGGCGTATGTGGCCTTTTCGAAAATCAATAGACGCCTGTATACTAGGATGGGTTAGAAAATCTAGACCCAATATAATACCTTCGTTCAGGTTATCTAGCAATGCGAATCTAGCTAGAAAATTTCCAAAACCAGTTCCGAGGTATATAAATGTAGGACCATATGTTGTTACGCGTTTTCCAACCGCTGTTACTACTGAATTTAAAATAGGAAATTTTGTCTTCGATATATTCAGTAATCTCGACGCTGTATTTGTCCTCATAAAGCTAGATTGCGCTCCCGTATCGATTAGAGCTTTGAATTCTTCTCCACGTATTTTGACGGGTATTAATAATGGTTGGCATTTGCGAAAATTTTCCAAAAATAGATGTTCGTTATCATTGGCGAGTCTAGGTTTTGCTTCTGAGGTAGAATTGATAACATTCGCCAGACTTAGCTCATAATTTTCTATAAGAACTCCATCTAAGGCTATAATCTCCAGTTTATCTTGTTTTTTAGCCTCTTGTGAATTTATGTCGTTTATGGAGTTATTCGGAGGGTTGCTGATCAGTTGCGAAGATGTTGACGGTGTGATATTTGGCGGCGGCTGCGGGACATTATTTTGACGATAATAATATGCCACATTTGAATTCTGTTCCACATTATTTTGATATGGCATCCGTTGACCGAAATTTGCGAAACCAGCTTGTCCGCGATTTACGAAGCCACCACGTTGGTCGAAGTTTCGATTATAGAAATTGTTACCACGATTCCACGACCTTCCCTGATCCATTGGTTGAATCAATTCAGGGTGAAGAACAAAACAATTTTTGGACGAGTGGCTATTCGACTTATGATATGAACAATATGGTCCACCATATGGATTTCCCAAAACTCGGTCAGGTAAATTATTGTATTGAACATTATTAGGATTACTATTGACTCCCCAACGATTAAGAGCTGAAGGGCCCTGATTCCTAATTGCATCATTGACCATCTTCATAATATCTTGATGAGATACGAGGTTTTGAAATGCTGGTGGTGGTGGAAAAATTTGCTGAGGCCTTGCAATTTATTGTTGTTGACTTATACTGCTATCTTGCTGACGAATTTGCAAATTATTAAATCTTCTATTTTCATAGACTCGATTCAACGGATCATCTTCGCCGTCTTCTTGTTCTTCGCTAAATTCCTTCCAGGCCGTCGTATCGGCTTTCAATTTATTTACAAATTCTGCCAAAGAGGCGATATTTTTGAATTCGTGAAGTCGACCTTCCATTCCAGTTTGGACGTATACTGGAGCCTTGTGAAAATATGTTTCGATAACAATTCGATTTCTTTCGTTTTCTGTTTTTTCGTAGTTCAATAAATGCACATAAGTCTTTATTCGTCGCAAAAAATCTTTTGTGGTTTCCCCTTTTCGTTTTTTCATATCATGTAGTTCCCTTCTAAGTGCAGGAGTGTCCATTTTGGGGGCGATCATTCTGATTACGCTTGCTTTTCCTTCTTCATAGCTGCCGTCCTTGTCTACATACGTCGACGTTTCAAAATCGCAACACCGCCAGAGTACTTCAATTCTTAGGTCTTCTGTATCTTCAGGTTTGAATGTGCCTTCCAAACAGGTGAAAAAATTGAGTATTTCTGCAGCCTCCAATTTATCGGATATTTCTTCATTTTTCATTCGGCTTAGAATTATCTTCATTCTTTTTTCGGGATCTTCACAATATCTTCCATACTCTTGCTGATTTCGAGGACTGCCTCCAGATATTGGTTGTTCTCTTCCTTGATTCCATGACGTAGTTGGTATCTCTTCTTCCATCATTCGATGTTGGGCACCTTGAGCCTGAGCCTGAGCCAAGTGGTTTTCAAACCAATTCAATTTTCTTTCCAAACTCCTGTCTAAATGGTCTTTGATCGGTTCAGACGGAAGTATTTCCATATCTCCAGGATTCGATATTCTTTCGTCAGGTCTTTTATCCATTTTCTTCATCAATTCCCGCATTTGTTTCTCAACTTCTTCCATTATCTTTCTTGAGTTTTGTTGTTCTTGTTCCCGAAATTTTTCTTCCCATAACTTGCGTTCCGCTCTTTCTCGCATGAGTTGATCCAGTATTTCTTGTTCTCGTAATGCCACCTTCGTTCTTTCTACATTAACGGCATTAGTCGATTTGTCAATGGCTCTTTGCATGGATTCCAGGATGGCTAAAGTGGCCACATCCTGTATATTTCCACTCGTTATCCTTTCCATTTCGTTCTTCGGTTTCGCTTCAATGTTGACCTTCGTGTCACTTTTCGGTATTGTAGGCGTATATCTTGAGTTATAAAATGATACCGCATTCATTTTGGGGGGTAAACTAATTTTCTCAAAAGATGATACTGAATCAGAGGACATCTGTATCCGGTGATCTGCATAATCATATGTTTCCGCATCAATAGTTTGATCTTTATCACTATCCTTGGGTAAATTCGCAAATTTCTTTGCTACTTGCTCAATGGTTGCTTTTATATTTGCCATTCGTTCGGCGTGA
This sequence comes from Romanomermis culicivorax, assembly GCA_963922205.1. Classification (NCBI taxonomy): domain Eukaryota; kingdom Metazoa; phylum Nematoda; class Enoplea; order Mermithida; family Mermithidae; genus Romanomermis; species Romanomermis culicivorax. The sequence goes on along the minus strand of CAWUHX010000075.1, from coordinate 1,048,167 downwards.
TCTTCTTTAGTTACTTCGGTTTGCAATAGTGTTGCCTTTGGTCGTCTTCCAGGTTGTTTCCGCACCATTAATTTCGGTTTCGATACTTTCTTCATCCTTTACCTTTGTAGCTGTACAAGTCACACATCAGTCGACAGATGTCCTTGAGATCTACTCAAAAACGTGATTTTTTTGTTATGTATTTTCACTTTGACCTATAAAAGCGGTTCTCCAAAGTTCTCCAAAGTTCTCTAAAGTTCTCCAAAATGTAGTTTACCTCCAAAGGATTTGGCCGATTGGGTGTCATTCGGCCGTCAGCATATTCACATGGGCACTTTGTTCAGTAGCATAGTCAGATGGCTATAGTCAACACGTGTATAATGGCTACAATAAGCACAGCAATTAAGTGTAATGTTGTGCTAAATATTTATGTTGAAAGAACAATACATCTTGATAAATTTATTTTATTCACCTGAAAAAAAGGTATCATCCCAGTAGGTCGACCAATGTCTCAGACATATAAATTTCCAGTAGGTTGACTGTTCCACTAAGTCGACCATCCATATGAGTAGACTGTCCTAAAAAGTCCACTATAGTTTTTTTTATTTTTGCGAGCAGGACTGTACCAATTTTCCTATAGCTGGAAAGGCAGGCTTTACAGGACTATAGGGTCGTATAAGTGCCCATCTTATATGAGAGGCGCTCTTTGGGTACTTTTTGGCGCCTAGTGAAGGCCGCATTCCACAGGCTGCCTGATAAGCAGGACGTGTTCCGCTACCACGCCTTATCGGCTACGTTCGGCTACCACGCCTTTGCCACGCCTTATCGCCAAGACGATAACTGCCCTGAGTAGACCCTGGCAAGAAGCGTTCCAAGCTGTAGTTGGGGGCAATAACCAATGGACCAATAAGTCCTGAAAGGAGTCCAATATACTGATTAAATCAGAATCGCCCTTGAAAGGTTTTAGAGACTTACTAGCCCAGAGTCCCTGGGAGTTTAATGATCCAAATTTGCGTGATCGGATTGCTTTCAGGGCTCATGCTTATGTAAAACGAGACATGGATGTTTCACGAAAGCTGACGAATGTTTGCAATCATTTGAATATTACCAGCACATAAGACAATGTTGAAAAAATCTATTAAGTCATCTTCATCAAATAAGATAGTTCAAACAATAACTAAACATTGGAGAGCCCAGGAATCCGAGTAAAATTTCCGGTCAGAAACGTAAATATTGTTTTTTGTTGTTGTAATTCTATCTGATCTGCGGTTCAAGTCGAAAATTTTCATTCGTCATATCTTTATGTAGATCACATGCTGATTTTTTTCAATTTATGGTTGTATTTTTTTGTTTGGGACGTTGTCGGAATGTTTTTCAATTTTGTCTACTTCTTTGTTGTATATCCATGGGTTCTGTAGAGTTAATCGTTTTTTGTTTTCATTGTGTCTGGGTTCCCTTTATGCTACCGTATGCCGGTTATCATGAATGCATTGGCTGGCCATCTGACCACGCTGATTATCTGAAAACGCTGGCCAAAAGAACACTTTGGTCACGTGAAACCTATCCGATTATGCCTGGTTGCAGTGCATGGAAGTCTGTTCGAGTGGTCGTCGATGGATCAAGAACTTGATCTCCTAGTTGAGCATGTAGACATTCGCACGCTTCGTGTTGTTCGGGACTGCATTGTTCGGCACTCGCAGCATGGCGGTCATCAATCATCGGACGAATCCTAAAAATATTTATTACACAACGTATCTTCGAGTCAAAAATAGACTCACGTGGAGCTGTTGGGCACGTGCAAATTTCGTTGCCCGATTTTCGACATATAAACCAGTGTTTTCGTGCTGCCATGTGATTTTTTTCGATATATTTTTTTTATTCTGAGCACCAAAAATGCACTGGAAAATCTCATTTTCGGACATCTTGATAAGCTCGTGGCTGATAGTAGCCGCTCGCTGATAAGACTACATTTCGTCGATATTGACGATCGTCTATCACGCGGTGGATTCTTTTCCGCTCGGCGTGGAGACGTCGCCAGTGTGAAAAATCTGGTTTTTCGGATCGCATATTTCACAGGGTGGGCCGCACTTTGAGTATCGATGATTGTTTTCATTGTTTTTTAAAGTACTGCTCAGCCGGTGTGATTTTAGGTGTGAAATCTTCGCCGTCTGTCATCAAATGTGAAAATGTTGTGCACGTGGACGACATTCCTGTTGGTATGCAGAAAGCGAAACTCCTGCCTTGTCGTTATCGTATATTGTATTTCATTTCAGGGCTCCTTAATTCTGATTAGTCTTTCATTAGTATATGCTCAAGAAAGTAAGTGCATGAGGAAGCTGGAACGAGAGTCAAGCGGTGCTGTTCGAAATCACCCAGACGAGAAAATTGGGGAAGTTGTCTGCAGAGAATATTAGGAATCTATATTGAGAGCTCTGCGAGCTCATGATTCTCAAGATATTTGAAATAAATTCTCAGCTCAGACTGCAAGACTCAGGTCTCATCCAGCTCGTTTATGCGCTTGTCCTTAGTCTACAGCTAGTTTTAAAATGAGCTACGGATAATCTTGTTTACACTAGAATCTGGTACCTGATATTTTGAGCCGGCTCCAAGACGGACCCGGCTCACTTGTACCTAGAGTCGGTTCTAGCTGAGGAGGTTTTTAATCGGCAGGTTTAGGGTCCGTTCTCTACGGGGTATCATGATCGTAAACTCGATTATGATTATAGCTCCGATTCTAGATTTTTCGTATACTCCGTCATAACTGCATTTTGAATAGAACAAGCATCCTATGGTCTTACCAGTATAGTCAAAATATCGGTGTATCTACATCATAATGTTGTTTGGTGCGCAAATTCAATTCACTCGTTACTGTAGTATCTTTTTCTTCAGATCGCTTTAGGATGGGTGACATTGAAAACAAGTTATCTGCTAAAAAACTTGCTCAGCATCACCTATAGATTCTTGAGCAGGCGCCTCATTAGCATCAAACAATCTTACAGTAAAAAAGGTACAGCAAATGCTTTATAGTGAAAAACGAAAATTAGAGCTTATTCAACATTTTCTAAATCAAGAATTTCATAACGACGGACTGCTGCTGGATCTAGTTCAGTGAAATGATACATAGAGCCTACCCTTTGCTGGAAGATTAACAGTTCTTCCAGATATCTGGCAGAGGAACCAATATTTTCACCGATTTTTCTTCCATCTTATATTGTTGGAAGAATATGTCCAAGTGAAAATCTTTCTGGTCGCACAGACTCAAAGAATTAGTCTGGCGCGAGTTCTACTTTCTCAATTCAGATCTTTCCAATCTTACGCCGTGTATTTGGAATCTGTAGTATTTTGCTCTTTTATTTAGTTGATATATTCTGCTACAATGCGGCTAAAAATCTTTGTACAAAAACCACCGAAACATATAGGAAAGTATGCTTTACGAGTTTTAGATCCTGCAGACGATTCCAATGTAAGTTTTCCTTGAATGCACTATGTCACACGTAAAATTCTAAAATGCTTCGCACAGATATACCGCACGGATTGTACAAGTATAATCCTCAAAAGAAGTCTTGTGTATCTACTAATGATCGCGGCTTCCTTGGAAAGAACGCTCTGTTTCAAACAATGGAAGAATGTAAGACGGCTTACGGTAGGTTCAAAATTATCCACTGTATCAAGTATTATTTCGAATATTTCTTGATCATTTTTCAAAGCCCGAAAAGCAAATTTGGAAGCCAAAGGGCAACAATGCTCCGGTCATCCGAACGACGTTTGCCAAAGAGGGAAGAGTCGACCTAGTAAGTGAGGCCATAATAACGCTCTCAAGTTTAGAGTTTCAGTGAAACAGCTTATTATATCAGGCGTTTCCGAAACAAATGAAGAAATGAGGATTAATATCTCATTCTCATTACAAAAATGATTCAGAATTTCACAGATGAACGGAGTGTCTGTTTCCCATGACACTGGAATGAGTTCAAGTCGTTATCCATGACTCAGAATGTGGGGTATTATTTTTTCAAAAGTATACTAACTTATAGTCTGTTTTTTACAAAATGCTTCCAAATAATGAATCCAGAAAGCAAATACTATTTTATATTTTCAGCATTTTCTGCCAAACCGTGCATCATATCGAACCAAAATTTTGTGACGACACTTAACTGAAACTTGGAAATGTTTTCAGTGAAAAATTTTACTGGAAAAGCTTCATGTAGGCAATTTACAAGTCACCAAATATTAGTTTCATTTTTTGTTTTAGTGGCATTTTATTAAGAACAGACTATAGTTCTACTCCTCTGTTTCAACACCTAAAAAATTCGGTTTTCAAGTAAATGAAATGAATTTTTGGAATCACGAAGAAGTGACTAGTGATTGCAAAGTGGAATAGTTTTGAAGTTTTGAAACATCGAATGCAATAAACATGTATCACTTTTCGTTGGAATCTCTGTTAAAATGGAATCGGCGAAAACAAATGAAACACCGACTCCTCTATATTGTGCTAAAATGAACAATTCAAAACGACAGATTTGTAGTTGTTCTCAACGGGCAACAGTAGAGCAGGGTATAGGGATAAGTTCGAACTAGCGTTTTCTCAATGGAAGAGGAAACAGAGGTACTTGAAGCCGTATAAATTGAGCCATGTGTACGATTCTTTGGCTGTTTTTATATTGATTAGTCGAAGGACTACAACAGCACACTGCAACGCTAATTTTCAGAAAAATTTCAATGAATGTTGTAAGTTCGAAAAAAACATTGCTATCGTTGGCTTTCTTTCATTGGAAACAAGCATGTCACTTTTATAAAACATGTTTGGCTTAGGGTCAAAGATGTTTGTTGTATATGTGGAACGACTTGGTTATCTTGAACTGCAGCAACAACGTGCGGTTGAGCGTCGTCATGCAGTAATAGTATTACTTTATGATTTACAGAGGCTTACTGCCTCTGAGCCAAAACATTTAGCAAACATTCCAGCTGCTCTGGATAGACGTTTGTAGTGCTCGAAGCATATGATACTTTAAGCTTGTTATGTTTAGTCTCTGCTTAGGTCGAAAAATGTCAACAATATAATTAAAGGGCTTATTACTTGCGCATTACTATAGGTCACTCAAAGAAGCTTCCTGTTGATATAGGTCAGTACAGTGCAGCAGTTCTCTGGCAGACTAAACACAACTTTCAGCTGCAGTATAACTTCAACTTCCTGAATCTGACACTAACAAAAGCTTGCATAAAAAGCGGACGGGGTCTCTCCAGCCGCTTTCCGCAGGCTTCTATGTTAAACTAGAAACTTGAAATAACTCAAATTTTTAGGTGAGGCTGGGCCCTACCCAGTTATATCTTGTGATCCCACTGTCGGCGCCCAATCCCATTTATATGGCTAGGTGAAAAAATAATAAATAAAATGTTTAAAAATAAATAAACTGTTTCACTTGGCGTAGTCAATGCAATTACAAAGTGTGGGCAGACGGGATGCGCAGGGGCAAACTATAAGAATGAAGAATCATTCTCTCGTGTCACATTATGCCGTGGTCGCCTTGGTCTATTAGTTATCGCTTTTAAATATTAGTCGCGAGAACCAGGTTCGATCTCAGGTGTAACCCATATTTTTCTATTAGCTGGCAAAAACAGATAGAGGCTTTCATCCTTCCGGGGCCGATAAATGATATAGATAAGCTTGGAACGCCTCTTGTCAGGGTCCACTCAGCCCAGTTAGCATCGTGAGGGGGTGTGGTGAATGAGGAAGTGGGTCTGTTTCATTTATAAGGTAGGTAGCCGAACAGGTCCTGCCTGTCAGACAGAAGCTAGCCTGTGGAATGTGGCCTCACTAGGCTGCAAAAGCACCCAAAGAGCGCCTCTCATATAAGATGGGAATTTATATGACTACATAGTCCAGTAAAGCCACCTTTCCGGCTATAGGAAAAATGGGTACATGCAGATTGTGGCGTCACCCCGATTGTAAATTTCGTATAGATGTGGGATGACTGCTACGGTAAGAAAATCTCCATTAAGCAGATATTAGGAGATATTAGGACTGGCGCCGACTTGGAACTTTTGCTGGACCATTCTCACCCGTATGTAATCTTGCTGTATAGAACTAATTTTGCATCCCTCTTACACTCCGATAAGGGCTCTGTTTTGGATCTCAGTGATATGCTTATGGTAACACTATGAAGCATTGATTATTCACGCAAAAAGGTTTGAATACGTTGCTCATGCATTTCAAGTTGTTCCAAGTTGTTGTGTAGGAGATGCCAAGGTTGTCGCTTATGTTACAAGTAAAAGTACTCATAGTAACTTTTTGATCCAGGGTTGTTGTATATGTTGATCAGACACATAATCTGGTCGTCAATCTTTCGGTTAGCTCTCGATACTTCGACTCATGTTTCCGAATCTTCAACATCAAAGATGCATAGCACTTCCAGCTACAACGAGTTCTCCATGAGCTACTTGAAAGTTTCAAGTCGCCTTAGCTGCATTTCTTTCCAAATCAATTCTTTTTGAACATCGATGCTATATTGTTCTCCCGTATGACTAATATGACTTATAATCGATAAGGTTTTTTAAAATAATAGTTGAATATGCTATAATTTAATTTGCAAAATTGAAAAATTTCTGAGCTCATAAACTTGAAAGATGGTCGTAAGCCTAAGAAGTAAATAGGTCAACTACAAGTGATTCAACGCACTCGTCTATACTTGAGACTACGTGAACAAAAGGATATGTCTATCAGTTATATTCATTATGTCTTTGTAGTGGTGGGTTTACTGCTCATCATGCTATCAGATCTCTATTCATCCCCGTCATGATTCCTACTATAACAATAATTTCTGAGCCATTCACACAGGTTGTAGAGCATTTAACCTCTGTGCAGAGGGTCTAGTTTACAAGGCATTCACATCGCATTATTCTCATCTGCGCAGCACATTGAATATGGGAGATCCAGTCAATGCGATATTCATTGCTTCGAGATTATGCACTTAATCTTTCAACATTATGCGGAAATTCGCTTTCTTTTGCAGTAGACGATCCATACTTCACATATAATACAAAATCACAGAAATGCATCATATCCTACAAACGAAGCAGAAGAATTCGGTACAGAACGTTTGACTTATGCCGTGCAAATACTGGACGTAAGATTCAAATTTGATTTATAGTGTCCACTTGGTCCACGCATTTTTTCATTCCAGGCAGGTATTGCATAGTTGAAAGTGACACTTCCGTTGAATGTGCAGCTTTTTCGACCATTGTGAATGGACTGACATTATGTTTCGGTTTCGAATACGACTGTAAATCATACATGGGTAAGGCTTTCTCTGTAGTATCTCTTGACCATTGAAAATACTGCCATCTGCACCTGTATCTGCATTTCAGACATCAATCCGTCGTGCATGGAATCTACATTTTAGACATATCTTTCATACTCACCTAACCTGTAATTATTTTTGACTGAAAACCCCTGTAGTAGAAACGTCTCCCAAAAGATTTTGACTACACTGCTAATTTATATCATTTTTTAAATTAAAAGAGTTACGATAAACAAATCTTGTATTCCACATTCCTATTTCCATTTTTTGCAGAAAAGACATATCGGGTTTGGTTCTTTTCTCCAATAAAAAATCGTTGTTTGAAAACTAAGCCGCAATCGAAAGATAAGAACGATATTTATTACATGTCGAAAAAAGAATGCAAAGAAAGTGCAGCCATGAGTAAGGTCTACTATTCTTTTCCCCTTCCCATCAAATATATTCAGCTTTTGCAGCACCCAGATTCAAGACTTGTCACAAGATAGTAGATGGAACGTGTCAGCAAGTGCCGGAAGACCAACCGTGCAATTTATTAGAGTACAGTTTCCATACTCCTCAGGACTGTATGGAGTGTTTGAGTAAGATCGATGAATTTCGCACTTAATCATGTTATATATTAAGAAGCTTATAATTTTAGATAATTACGATAATCAGAATATTGCTTTTATGACTCATAAAGGTAGCATATGCGGAAAGACTGATTTCAATCACCCTTTTCTGTATTTGCACTGTTCGATGGCTCAATGCTTATATAGACAAAGTTGGGCATTTTCGAAATCTTGTCTCAGCGGAAAATAACCATTTAGATTTTTTCGCAGATTTAACCAACAATATGGTATCGGTGAAAGAATTCGGTCCTTATTACATGAGATGGAAATGTGCGAAGTTGGTAGATGACGAGCATCCTGGTCAAATTTACATGTTTCGGTCTAAAGAAGAATGCATGAAAAAGTACAACGAAGGTAATTGCTAGAAAATAATTTTTAAATTAATAACTCGGTCAATAAGATACAATGGTTAAAGATACATTATAAATTGTCAACGTGCTATGTTTTGAATAGTCTTCTTATTCAAAATTTTGAGTAGTGTATCTACTTGGACTCTACTAGTTCAAACCTCTATTTCAAAATTAATTCGGAACAGTGATCCATCATTCTGGCAGCTCATCTTTTTCAGATAAAGAGTTACGCGAAAAATCCGTAGGTTATCGCTACAGATTGGGCGATTGTCGAGAGACGATGGATCTAAAATCGCCAGGATTCTATAAAACATTGCCAGATTGTGAGTTTTAGAATATTTAATTGGCCGCGTCAATCTGAATGAAACACATCAATGTCGTTTTGGGATAAAAGCGTTGAGCTGGCATAATCTTGCTGCAAAAAACGAGCAATGAGGAGTTTCTCGGAAAATTTTCTTCTGATCATTTGATATTCTTAAATCTCGAACATAGCTTACATTGTTTCCACGCCTAATTTTAAAAGAACGAGATATTCAAATGTTATATTTTGCGAAACGTTAATGAAACTGAGATTTGAATACCTGCTGTAAGTTCTATAGCCTTGAAAATTTTTCGATTTTCGCAGTAGAATATTCTTCCATTCAGATTGCATAATTCTCGTAAAACGCCCCTTACATCTATCAAGCGAATAAATAGACTTTCCTATGATAAACACATTATACAACAAATCAGAAATTTTAATTTTGTTTAATAATTTTGAAACGATCGATGCAGCGATCCAATAAAAGATGAAAACAAAACTACAAATCTCCAAGTGTAAATTCTAAACTCGTACATTTTATATTTATGAATTCGTTCATTCATAAGTCTACTGCGAAGGAATAAATCAGAACGTCTTTGCATAACAATGTACAACAATGGAAACTTGACCTAATCAATTTTATACTCGCGTATGAACTCAATGAACTCATCATTCAATGAACTCATCATTGTCAAAAAGGTTTTAATATAAACGACGACCGATTTTGCATTCATCGGAGTAAACTTTCAAATTTCACAAAAATTCAGAATTGCATCAGTTTTTAGGATGCTCTATTGAATACATGTTTTATCGTTGCATGAGCTTCCATGGCTATAGTGCAAATTTTTTCTTTTAGGCCCATTAGAAAATTACTACTCATGCGTGTGCATAATTTTGAGATTCGTTGCAGTTTGTCACAATGAAAACCCGAAAGTTCCTAATAAAATCATTTGAAGCACAATTTATACGTTTTTGAATTATTTTTTCGGATAAATCACATATGATTCGGAACGCCGAAGATTTTCAAGTGGAAAATCAATATTACAGGCCTTCTGTAAACGGTATATATCTCACAAAATTTTGTTATTTAAGCTTAGGTAATCATTTGATCGAAAAGGACTACACATTTACATGTTATCACGATACGGTTTTGTAAGCTGAAGGGATTACCTCGTCATATTCATCAACTACAAATAAAAAGGACCTTGATACTTGATAGTGATCAACTTAAAAGAACACCTTAGTGAAGTAATCAGTTATCCACTAATCTCTACAAATGTTCTTTCAAGAATATCCATGAAATAAATTTTAATCTTTTCCTTATCTTTCTAAATTAATAGAGATGCTTCCTCATCTTGCCATATTTCGCGGTTCTCAATGATCTGAATTCTACACCTGCTTATTACCTAATGCAAATTCATCGTTGATGAACATCCCGCAATATTTCAATTTTTTACGCAGGTCGATTCGAATCACATAAAGGCGACGAACAGTACTTAATAGACACAATGTCATTTTGTGTGAGGGAAAAATCTTGGTATCGAGAAAGGTCGAGGAGGCCGTGGTTCAGGACACTAGACGAATGCAAAGAATATTTAGACCGTAAGCTCGTCACGCAGACTCTAAAAATTAAGATGTGAAACGACGAACCTTTATGTTAGTTGCAACACATTTGCTGCAAGCTGGGCGTTTTTTGTGTGCTCTCAGGAACTACTATATTCTACAACCTTTACTTTCTACTAACTGTCTTTGTTTCTATTCTACTCTGATGTCTCATGTTTTTGACGATATCAAATTGATGAATAGCTGCCGTGTAAAATTAGGCTTCATACGGATTGAGAAACCCAATTGTCAGTCTCAAAATTCAAAATTCTCAAAGTTCAAAATTGCCTAGTGAAACGCCATCATATTACTCCAAGAAGATAAGGAACGAATGTAGCTTAAATGAACATTGTCAGTTTGCTACTTGTCTACAATAACAACTCTAAAAATTCGACTTATTTTTGACCAAAAAGCTTTAGACACCTAAAACTCGAGCAAATTTGATGAAACCGGCGTATCGAACTCAGTCGGGTAAGCATGGGATGTAAGATTTCAGGGGTGCACAAAATTTCGATTTCTAGAGGAATATAATTTTCGATCAAGACGATATTTTACATTCCGACAAATTTTAGAAAAAATTGATAATTATAACTGTTTACTTGTAGACCGAGCGAAAACGAAGACGACATACTTGGAACGGAGTTATGGCGAACCGACTTTTTTCGATCATCCACTCCATTTTATATATCGAGGTGCTTCAAGAGTTATTGGTTAACAATAAAAAAATATACAATGAAATGCGCATATTTACTTACGGGGTGTTCCCAAGTGAGCGATTCCCAAGTGGGCAAATTCTAAGTGTACGAATTTCCAATTGGGCGATTTTCATATGAGCGATTGAAAATGTACTTTCATATTTTCCTTCTTCATCCTATATTTTTCTTTTTATGCATTTCCCTTTTCTTCCGTTTTCGAATGCATTGCTTATGTTTTTGTTGTCTTTCAGTCTCTTTTTCCTCATATACGTTTTTTCTTTCTTGATCATGAAACTGTACATTACAAGTTGTCAACTTTAATAAGCATAGTCTCTCGTATAATTTTTATAGAGTTCGGCATGCTCTATTTCCAATTTAAATTTTGTCCTTTTTGATTTTTTCATCATTTCTACTTACTTTTCATCCTACTTTTTAGATTTTATTTATCTTTCTCTATTCTCTTGCTTATTTCTTCTTTTCGTTCTTTTTCAAATCATTTTTTCTTTCTTTCTTGCTGCTTTCTATGTGTTGTTTTTTCTTTCTTATCACTTTTCTTCAGGTGTTCTTTGTTTGGCTACTGCTCTTCTACCTATTTTCTTTTAATTTACCCTACCTGAAAATTAGGCAATTTATATGCGATAAAAACGAAAATATCCATTTCGTCTGAAAATCAAAATTCGCCTAGCTACAATAAGATACAAGTTGAAAATTTTCGATTTTTCCGATTTTTGACATGCACTTCTTTCAACTTTTGTGGGTTTAGGTACATCACACATTGTGTTCTGAAAATTTACCCAACATTAGACCAGCGGATGAGTCACCATTTACTGTGTGCCTGCAACATCAGATTTTGAGAACAAAAATTGTCATTTTTTCACAAAAGTCACTATATGTACTGCTGAATCCCAAAAGCGCCAAAAACTGCCTATAGAATGGATACTTTATTATGTCTTCTACCTCCGAACAAACAACTACATGTATTCATGTGCTGCTAGAGGGTCGCACAATCTGGAGTTTGAACAATATCTTATAATTGTATTTTATGGGAATCGCGACTTCCACTGTGGAACTATAAATTTCAAAAATGAGATATTAAGACATGTTTCGTATGGTGAATATTAACACATTATAAAATCGTAAAAAACAAAATCCTTAGGACTACAGTATCTCAAACTTTGGAAATTTCGCATCTTTTAGCATTTTTGTGTCTATTTACGAGATTTGAGATATATCAGCCTAAGCATTTATTTTCCACCGTCTATTTGATGCAGAATACAATGCTCTATAATGTGCTATGAAAATGCTATCCGAATTTTAGATTTTACACTTTTAGGTAGTTTTAAAATATTAAAAAAGAGACCGTGAAAATGGTGAAAAAGCAGGCTTCTCTCCACGAAAATGACTATGTGTACTGCTAAATCCAGAAGCACCGAAAATTTCTCTATACAGTTATGTTGCTTCTTTTGCTATATGGTGCTTCTACAGTAAAATTTTCATCTAGGTAGAAAAAGAAACAGTTCTGAAGATGACATGAATCATGGTTGAACATATTGTCAGCCAATACATTAAGTTATTAGACGGATGCCAAGAATCTCACTCATCCATGAGCCGAAGTTCTTTGATTCGTATTTTGGAATACTGTACAACAACAACCTGGAAAGCTGTTTATGCCTTGGATGACATCACTTTCAAAGGAATGAAATCTCTTGACAACATCATAAGTAAAAAAATCCAGTGTAGCTTTCGGAACAGACTCAGTTCAAGATACAATCGACCAGCTGGAAGAAGCCAAATCGTATATGAAGGGTGATTTCAATAGTTTCATGTTAAACTGGAATCAAGGCTACCAGATCACAGTTCATTTTCTCTATGCGATCCATCCAAACAAGAGAAGCAGTATAAAGGCACTCACAGTCACGATTTGCGTGTGGCAGCTGTGAACAAGTGAAAAGGATGTTCAGACGAAATTGAGTTCAATTAATTTTTCTAGTGAACAAGCGAAAATGGCGAATCAATAAATTCTTGGGAGAAACTGTAAAAACATAATAGAGTGGCGCAAACATCAAGTCTGTACAGCGCACCAAGATATGGTCTGGCGTGATTTGATTACTAGCTTACCGGATGATTAAATATTCATACAGCTAGACTGGGCTATGAAATTTCTGCCAATCAGTGGCTGTAAAGATATCAATAAAAATGGTTTGGCAGGAATGGGATACCTTGGCATATCACATACATCCTGGCTAACATCAACATCCACTAACACAAGATAGTGCTGCAGTCATTGCAATCATCAGTGATACTATACTGAACATACATTCGGCTTATTTGTGCTCAGACAATGCTGGATTTTGGATAATATTACATCATCCACTATACTTTCTACACTCCTTAAATCACCCTTCGCATTATAAAAATTCGGATTGTCGGCAAACTTTCTACACCCCCGCATGGCTCCACACATTTAAGGCCATAAACTTTGATGTATATGTTTTCTACGGAGGAATCTTTTGTGTACCCACTGTTGGGGCCTATATAACAACTCAGAAACCACAACAAGCAAGCTCAGATATGCTGCTGCCTCATCCCATGAAACTCCTCATGGTCATGAGATTAAGTAATTGAAGATGGCTTGTTCAGTTTCACTTATCCTTAACAATCGCCAATGCTTAACCAATGCAGACCAGAGTGGTCAAAATACCACATGCACATCTTATAATTCTTTACCACTTTATTTATGCAGATACGTGGTCATGAATGCATCATGCCTAAAAAACACACAGCAAAAGATTAAATGCAAAAAATTATTTTTTTAAACCATAAACATTACGTTACAAAATTGTGGAATTTTGGTGGTTTTTGGGATTTTGGGCCATGATATGATTGGATTGGTGTGATTGGATTTTCAAAGAAGAAAAAAGTGTAATCTGAGAGATGTGGAATTATGAGGCTCGTACACCCTGGCCACTTTTCTGGGGTTCGTGGGAGACTCCTGATTTGGTTGTTACCCTAACCCTAACTAAACCTAACCGAGTTAGAGAAGCCAGTCTCTAATGTTTAGACTCAGCTAAAAGGGGACGTTGAAAGAAAACGTTGTCGGTGAGGCACACCACGTTACTGGCGACCAAACGACAGTCTCCAATAAAAAAAAATAAAAAACACGATGAATAAAAGTAAAAAAAGATGCCAAACGATAATTCTATACACTATGCAAAATTTGCCATCCATTTGTTTTTTGAGCCAAAAATTAGTATAACACAAACCGTTTTGACAAACTGTAATTTTACCAATTAACGGCACGCCCCTTATTATTTTTTGGGTCCATTTGGTGCGCCATCTATTGGAGAGCGCCGCCTATTCGAGGGCGCCGTTTATTACAATTTTGCACTTCATTCGGCCACATTTTAATCCAATCTTGTTTTTTATTCTTTCATGGAATCTCAACAAGTGACGTTTCATCATCAAAGAAATATCATACCTCTCTACACCAAGGAAAGAAAAAGAAAACCAACAAAAAAAGGAAACAAAACAAAAGTAATGAAAGGAAAACAGGAAAAATAAAAACAACTAATGAAATTAAATGAAAAATAATGGAAAATAACTTACCCTAGATTCATTTATTTTGAGGCGGCTAATTGAACGGTTTTTCTCTAATGAAGTTTACATTAAGGATACTGATGATGCTAATAAACGGCGTGCTGTTTATTAGAGGGCGCCCTTTATTTGGGGCGCCTTTTATTCGAATAAATACGGTATTCGTTTACCTAATAAAAAGTGGACCCATTTTAACAACAATGAACTTTAGAAATAAAATAAATAATGATAGAGGGCCAAAGGTCAGAGGAATTGACCCTGTGACAGGGATCCCAGTTAGATGCATGGGGCGAAGTATCCTGCTCGAAGATGCTACACCCAATGCGGGGCATCCTGGAATAAAAAGGCCCAAAAAAATCCACTTTTTGCATGTTTTCGGACACCACCGAGCATTATTTGCAGACAGAGATCAACTGACGACACGCCCCATAGGTTGTCCCTAAGCCCGAAATTATGAAAAAATCCCAAGGTTCTAGCTCTCCACATTTTGGCTCTAGAGGCGGACGCGAACTAGGGGAGTCCAGTATATTATAGGCTGATGCTATCACAGCAACTAAGATAAATACTCTGGTTTATCTTCAAAAATTAAATTTTATCGATAAGGCCAAGAATGAACTTGTGCACTTGATTTTTCAAGTGTCGGATCTTGTAGAGTTCAAAAACCAATTGACAACGAATCAGTAATTGATGAAATCGATCATTAGGGAATATACAATTTGAGTACTTTTGACTTATCTATGGTGCTGTGTGTTCATTTTCTTTTGCACTGCCAGTTCCTATGCTCAGTGTTGCAGCTTAATTTGCATAATCTTTATTCCATGCCTATCCATTAGAAACACAGAAAATTGCCTTGCATACCATATCCGTTCATATGTGCAATGGAACGTTTAACATCAATGTTAAGAGCAGATAAAAATTATGAAGGTATCACTGTGGAAGGACAACAAGACAAAATATGTTTCATGTGCAGATGACATAACCTTCCTAGCAAAGAATCGGAAAGGTCTAGAAGAAGCATTGAATAGGTTATACAGCAGTATCCAGACATAAAATTAACCTGAAGAAAACACAAATTCTGCGATTAGGCAAAAACCAGAAATGTAATGAAAATTTTAATGAATGTCAAATAATTAATACAATCAATATTTTAGGAATCCTCTTTTGTTATAATGACTGAGTAATGCAATAATTAAATTTCTACGATAAACTGGAAAGGTGTGAAAAGGAATGCAACGTGTGGCGAAAAAGAGCTTTAACACTATACGAAAAAATAATAATATGGAATTACCTGATTGCAAAAAAATTAGTTTACAGTATGACCAGCTTATACGTCAGCAATGACGTGAATAAGAAAATTAAGCATTTGTTGAAACAGTTCTTATAGAATGGTTTAAAGCAGAAAATTAAGAATGATGTCATGATCCAAGAACATGTTGGGTATCAAAGCACCTGATATTGAGATAAGATTGAGCGTGATAAAATCGAAATGGATACCGACACTGTTGGAAAAATATAAATAGTGAAAAGTGGGCACGAGTGGTATAGAAAAGATTGGTGGTTTGAATTATCATTATATCAATTAACACTATTATCATAAAATTGCCTTGAAAAACAAGGGACGAATATAACGAAATTTTACTTACAGATTAGGAAAGTCATCAATAAATACAATAAGCTGAACTAAGTTTCTTCAACAATATCCTTATGTAAATAACAAATAGACAATAATCAAAATATAATAAACAATAAGATCAAATCATTGTTCTTGAAAGAAATACATGGTACTATTTTCAATTACATGTATTATTGGTCAGACAGTAATTGGAAGTGTAAAACTCTGGATCAAATGAAAAGTGAAGGATGTCTGATTAAATGGATGAACTACATTAGAGTTATAGGTTGCTTGCCAAAGAACTGGAAAAATTTGTTGAAAGCAAATGAAACCAAGGAAGAGATTAATTTTGAACCTGAAGCTCTTGACATCAAGGACGTTCTTAATATTAAGCACAAGTTACTAAATCCGCGCAAATGTATACCAGTAGGAGTGAAAAAATGGAAAAATATTCTGAATCTACATGATCAGGAGTACAAAATTGTATGGGGAATATTGCATAAACTACAAATACCAAACAAATATAAAAAATTTCAATTCAAAATTCTCCATCATACACTGGTAACACCTCAACTTCTGGTCAAATATAAAATTAAAGAAATATCCAACTGTCATGGTGAAGAGTTGATAGATAGCATTCCGCATACTTTGATCCAATGTGCAAAGATAAAACCATTCTGGGATGAATTTCAAAAGAATATTGCACGTATCACAAAAGCAATAAAAGTATCAGAATATACAGCCGGTTAGGTAAGTTTCATTCCAAAGAAATCATGGCAGTTAATACATTGCTAACTTTCGCGAAGATTTTTATATGTAATGCGAGAAGAGAAGGTGGAGAAGTCCTCTACAAAGAATTTAATTTCTATAAGCTCACATAAATCTTGTGAAGAAAAATCTAAACGAAAATTCACAGATTGAACCCAGCTTTGATGCAAAACGTAGGAAACGTAAGAAACGCGTCATGCTTACCAAATTGGTGATATCTGCAACACTAAGAAAATTTTTATTGTGAAATATACTTCACTAAATATAACTCGTCGAGATCTTTCTTGCGCATAGCGAAAATGATAGATTTGTTCGAATTTGATTGTTGCAGTCACTTGCGACAGGTTCTCGGCAAAGAAGTATAGATGAGCCTTTAGGCTTAAGGCTCATTTACACTTGGTCGTTTCGACGGAACGGAACGGATCGTCAACAGTTTGAAACGTTCAGCCTGAAAATCTACTTTCGATCGGAAAGGACAACCGCAATTTTTCGAAAAACGACTGATGGTAACTTCCAAATGAACCGAACTGAAGAAAATTTACCTTTCGTTTGACTACGTTAACTCGATTGTATTCTGTTTCGTCGGAAAAGGCAAGTATAAATGAGCCTTTAGGCTTAAGCTTAGCCTTAGCCTTAGGCCCAAGCTTAGAATACCCTAAGGCTAAAGCGCCCAAACCGCCAAATCGTCCGAACGCCCAAAGCGCCCTGAACACCAAGACCACCCAAATTCCCTAAACCCAAATCACCCAAACCGATTGCATTTTCTCTGGAGATTAGAAAAAACTATAGAACCTCACCAGGGACAACTAGAAGAACCCGGATGGACTGTACACTAAAGGACCATTGTCCTACGATTTTGCTGACCCGATCATTTTCATTTCTTATGCTTGCAAAAATTATAATCGTTGTTGCACAAATTTAAGAATATGGAAACTTTGCTTTTTGGGCAAGGGATTCATTTTGATCCTTGACTCTAATTGATACTCAGATTAATCGATTAAAAAAACCGAAAAACTGGGCAATATGTTGATCTTTTCAATCGGCTAGATAGCCAATGACAAGCTAGAAAACTAATTGGTCAGCTACAGAACTAATTTGGATAACTCAGGAAAGAATCAAAAATCATATTGATTCAGAGTTGAAAAAAGTCGTCTGAATTTACGCTGTACCATCTCGCCATGATTACAAGTAATTTAATACCGAACTAAGAGGAAATCATTACATGGAATATATGGAAGATCAAGTTGAAGTTAAATTTTTTGTAAAAAATTTACGGACGTGAAACGTGATGCAAATACTTCAACCCTAACAAGAGTAACTTTTAGAAAATTCATTGATCCACTAACCGTTAACACTCGAAGCAAAGGTTAAGGTTTCCGTCCTGCTAACTTCCAAGGCCGGGTCAAGGTCGGTTCTTAAGGTATTGAATCTACAAGACCCGAAAAACCAAAAAGATCTGTCCGTAACCTACTTGTGATCGCAAGGAATTATTATACCAAGCACTCTTCCAGCCATTTGTCGTATTCAGATGTATACTTGTCCATGACTGCCAACAAAGTTCAGTTCAGTCATCATCATCAAATAACTCTGCATATGGATGCATCGTCGAAGAAGACTGCACGTTGTCTATGTAGCTCAAATTTTGTTTTTCATGCATCAGTTATCAAAATGAAAAGGCTGCGAATTCATTGATCGTGAATTGATTCGGTGATTGAGGATACAGATTAGAGCAACTTCTCTTCAATAAACAAACCTTCGAATAGTGAAAAGAAAACTTTGGCGTGGAGAGGTCATCCACGCGAAAAATCTGGTTTTTCGGATTGCAAATTTCACAGGGTGGGCCGCCTTTTGAGTATTGAGGATTGTTTTCGTTTTTTCAAGTAATATTCAGCCAGAGTGATTTTAGGTGCAAAATTTCCGCCGTCTGTCGTCAAATTTGAAGATGTTCTGCACGTGGACGACATTCCTGTTGGTACGAAAAAAGCAATACTCCTGCCGTGTCCTTGTCGTACATATCATTTCATTTCAGTGTTCCTTAGTTGTGATTAATCCTTCATCAACTTACAGTAAGGAAAGTAAGTACATGGGAATGTTGGAACGGGATACAAACCATGCTGGAACTATTCTTTCGAGGAAATTGGGAACGCTTTTCATATAGAATGTTTGTAGTGTAGATTTCTGGCTGAGATCCAGGAACATACCTGAGAGCTCGTGATTCTCAAGAAAACTGCAGGTTGAGAGATCCAGATTTGCTTCATCTCGTCCTTGCATTTCTCCCTTGGCTTCTGCGTAGCTTATCTTTAGAATGGGTTGCGAGGTTAGTAACTTTCGTCACATTTATACACACTCAAGTTTTATAACTGCAACCTCAATAGAACAAGCATGTACAATTCAAATTCCCAGTTTTTTACGCAGTATGGTCAACATGTCGATAGTGCGCTTTGATTCGCAAAGTCAACCCATTATTTACTGTAACATGCTTTTTAAGATTGCTTGAAGATAGTGAAATTGAAAGCAAGAAATCATTTTTTATTCACGCCAGACAGATATTCTGCCCAACTATAAAGTACGTAAAAAACTCAACTCAATTAGCGAGGCAGTAAAATATTGCTCGTTTCTCGTTTTTTATATAATTTTATAGCTGAGTCCAATCAAAAAGCTAGATTTTTCAAAATAAAGTTCCATTGAAAGATGATTACGTTGATCTTTCTTCCATCCTTGTTAAACAATATTATTCAAGAGTGAAGATCATTCATGTTACTGTAATGATGCATACACAAAGATTTAGTTTCTACATCCATGACTCAACTTTCTCAGTTTCAATCTGTCTTATCTTACCTTTTGCATTTAGAATATCTACAAAAAATTTTTCATTTATTTAGATGATATATTGTGCTACAATGCGGCTAAAAATCTTTGTACAAAAACCACTGAAACATATAAAAAAGTATGCTTTACGAGTTTTAGGTCCTGCAGACGATTCCAATGTAAGTTTTCCTCGAATGCATTATTTCTCACGTAAAATTCTATCATGCATCGCACAGATATACCGCACGGATTGTATAGGTATAATCCTCAAAAGAGGTCCTGCGTATCTACTAATGACCGCCGCTCCTTTGGAACGGACGCTCTGTTTCAAACACTGCAAGACTGTAAGACGGCTTACGGTAAGTATCTACTGTATCATGTATTATTTCGAATATTCCGTGATCATTTTTCAAAGCCCGGAAAGCAAACATTGAAGCCAAAGCGCAACAATGCTCCGGTCATCCGAACGACGTTTGCCAAAGAGGGAATAGTCGACCCGGTAAGTGGGATCACAATATCGTTCTTTGCTTATAAGTTGAGAGTTTCAGAGAAACAGCTTATTATACCAGGCGTACCAAAAATATACGAACGGATGATGAATCTGCTTCGAATGAGGCTGTAATGAAAAATTTCAAAGCTTAAAATGTGGCATATTATCTTGATGTAGATGAACCAATTTTCTATCTCTTGTAACACGACAATAGGTCCATCTAACAAACCTCAAAATTAGTGCTATGACTATGGCAACACTATAATGCTTTGGTAAGCTTAGAGGGGTTCATATCTTTGTTGCTCTCCGATGCTTCAACTTTTTCTTCAGGAATCTTGAAAATCAAAATTTCATAGTACTTCCAGCTATAACGGGTTCTTCATAAGCTGGCTGAATGTTTCAAGTTGCCTCAGCTGCATTTCAGTCTAAATCAATTCAACTAAAAGCTTTATGTTTTAATGGAATTGATTTAGACAGATCAGCAAGAAGTGATTCAACGCATCCGTCTATAGTTGAGCACACATCAACAATTGGATAGGTGTGTATCAGTTCTACTCATAATGTCTGTGTAGTGGAGGAATTACTGTTCATCATGCTGTCAGAGCCATACATGTGTCATATTACAACCATAACTCCTGAATTGTTGATACAGCTTCTTTCTCATACCGTGAAGGGAGACTTTAGTGTTCTGCATTTTTGATTATGACATATCACATTTAATCAGTGGAGGAGGCCTTACATCCACACTATGTGCTCAATCCTACATTATGTGAAATTTTTCGTCTTTTACAGTAGACGATCCATACTTCACATATAATACAAAATCACAGAAATGCATCATATCCTACAGACGAAGCAGTAGAATTCGTTACAGAACCTTTGACTTATGCCGTGCAAATACTGGACGTGAGATTCAAATCCGATTTAACAGTGTCCTGTTGATCTACGCATTTTTTCATTGCAGGCAGGTATTGCATAGTTGAAAGTGACACTTCGGTTGAATGTGCACCTTATTCGCACGTCGTGAATGGACTGACCTTATGTTTTGGTTACGAATACGACTGTAAATCTTATTTGGGTAAGACTGTCACCGTGTTTTAGTATTGGTCCAAATTTTACACAGTGTTTTCCAGGGAGGGAAACAACGAGTCTAAATTTCTGTGTCTATCTGAAAAAAGGAGCGTTTTACAAGATGAGGTCATTTTCGAAATTTCGCGTTTCAGAATATTTTCAAAGTCTAACTTCGAATGTGTAAAAAAATTCGGAGATAAGGGCTCAGAGCCGAGTTGCAGCTCAAGATACGATTTCTCAAATTCTGGACTATCGACCGACGATGAATTGAAAATCAATAACATCTGAAAATGGCATAATTGAAGTTATTTTGCACACTGAATATTATGACTGCATTCATTTCACATAAAAGTCCAAATTCGCATGGCTACAATACTACAAAGCTCTGAATTTTTTCATTTTCATAATTTTCCGGTTTGTAAACGTGCTTGAGAATATCACAGCTCAGAAGAGACGTAACTCTGTAGTCATTTTGTAAAAGGTGGTATGAAAGAAAATTTATAATCCCTTCTCTATTTGTGCTATTTTAACAGTGTTAAAAAGGATGACGAAATAAACCAAAAACGTCATTTTGAGCCATTTTTGAGCACAAAATTTCAATCAGATTTGCGCACCGTTCTAGTAGCTGTAGCGTCTCGCACACATTTTGAAGGTTGATTCAAAAATACTGATTTCCTTCCTGATGCAATGTTAACTCCTCTCTTCAGTAATTTAATTGAAAAAGAAATCGAAGGCGGGAACTTGATGTTACAAATATGTCAGTTATCTGACACCTGTCTACGTTATATTTTGTGGGGAAGTGCTCTACGGTTTTAGACACCCTTTCTTCACATTACACGATGATACCCAAATGACAATAAATCAAATGGTAGTCGATTGTTGCGCTTTTTCAATTCAGCAAAAGGCATCCGAATTACATTGGTTGTTTTCCTGTAAATGTATTTCAAACAATCACTCGGTTTCTAAAATTTGATAATAATTTCCCAAATTTTCGATCTCTCATTCGGAGTGTACCACTCAACAACAATTATCTATGAAACTTTATCAAAACTTCGAGCCACATTCTTTGCTGATTAGTACGAAGTCTGTATCGTGAGAACTCTTGTGGTCGGGGATTTATTCAAATGAAAAAACTTCAGGAGAGAGATCCAAATGATTCTTTCGGCTTTTTCCATCTCCTCCGTGACGCTTCAAAAGTGTGTAGAATGTGTAAAGAAGTATATTTGGGGATTTATTTCATATCATATCAGAAAAAATGTCTCCCTCGTATAATAAAAGTTTTACAGTAAAATTCTGTGTTTTCATATTTCGCATCGCGTGTTCATAACATAGTACGATAAAAACTTGAAAAATTCCAACGTAAATTTTCACTTTCATGCAAAGTTTCATCAAAGAGATTTAAGCTTCACCTGAGCTGCAGTGTAATTTGTAGCTCAAGTCTGTTTATCTTGACATGCTTGCAAATATTAAAAGTGGGGAGCAAGTACCATTCCATAGTTTTACGATTTTATGCTAAATCAAATGTCATATTGGACTTCGGGAGCTTACTGAACTAACTTCGACAATTTTTCGTGGGGTAGAAAATTCTGTGGTTAAAGCTTTATGTAAACAAATTCGATCACACTGCCAATTTATATCAATTTTTGATTTACAGCATTTTATAAAAAAACAGATTATATATGTTATACCATTGCCGTTAAGGTGCAGGTAAGCTGCAGCTCAACTCACTTACACTTCCTATAGGATGCTAAAAAAATTTTTTTCCATTCTTGCATCTACTGTTTTTTGGTCATTTTTCTCAATTTTTAAAAAGCAGAGGTGGGGATAATGGTATTCGTAGTCAAAGATGGTTGCGCTTCATAATGTGCAATGATGTTTTCGTTCACGACAGAACGCAAATCTTTGACCAAAATATGCAGTCCTTTTAGCAAACTATTGCCTTACGATTGGAAACTCATAATCTGTTTTTATTGAGAAGCAAGTCTTCTATTTTGCTATAGTCTTATGTAATTAAGAGTGGTAAGCCCATGCATCTTGCTGTGTAGTGGTCAAGCATAATAGGCCTGATGTGCTAAAGCATAGGGGTGCGATTCGACCCGAAAATGCAGCCATCTATGTTCTTTAAGACGAAAAAATCGTTTTCATCTGCAAGGTATGGAGACTAAGTATTAATCGCTTCATGCCAACGTGAAGGCGTGGCGTGCAGTGATTAAGCATAGATATGGCGTGCAGTAGTCAAACATAGTCCTATAGTTGAGCCTGTGCACCCGAACTTTGAAACGCGATCCCTATACTTTGCTGCACGAGGACAACTCTTGTCCTATCCTTAGACAATGCTTATGTCTAATCATTGCTCGCCTGCTCCATCCTTAACCATTGCCCGCCTACCCCATCCTTGGCTATTGTCCCCCAGACCTGTTCTTAACCATCATCTGCCAATCATATGCTTTATGATTGCGTACAAGGATGCCCGTGTTTACTGCTATTAAGTCTAAGCATTTAACCATAGATTTTTAGTTGAAATGATTGATGGTGAAGGTTTGTTAAACGATTTTTCACAGAGATGTTGGTTCCGAAGTTTTAACTAGAGCACAACTATTTCTTTTCTAGAAAAGAATTATCGAGTGTGGTTCTACTCTCCAAAGAAAAATCATTGCATGAAAACTAAATCTGAGCTGAAGAAACCGGGAGACGTCTACTACATATCGAGGAAGGAATGCGAAAAAATTTCATCAGAACGTATATGCATTATTATTTTGGTATTCACCATTCGCAATTTATAAATTTATAAATTTTATAGGAAGAATGGTCAAGAGTTGTCACAAAATACAGGACAATACTTGTCAGGAAGTGCCAGATGAAAAACCCTGTAACTTATTGGAATACAGCTTTAATAGTCATCAGGACTGCATGGAATGCTTGAGTAAGAGTAATGGATATCACATTCTTTTACATGATTTGATTGTTTAGCTTTTAGGCAATTACGATAATCACAACATTGCTTTTATGATTCACAAAGGGAGTGTTTGTGAGAGGACAGACCTTAACCATAAATTTTTATATCTACATTGCTCGATGGCTCAGTGTTTATACAGACAAAGTTGAATAAAAATGAGTACAATCTGTGCCGAAACTTTCTAGTGGTATGTTTTTCACAGACAAAAGCAATACCATGGTGTCAGTGAAAGAATATGGACCTTATTACATGAAATTGAAATGCCACGCTTTGGACTTAGAAAGCAGACATGCAGGTCCAATGTACATGTTCAAGTCGAAAGAGAAATGCATGGAGAAGTATAGAGAAGGTTAGGAACAATAATTTATGGAACATAGCTCATTTCATATTTTTACAGATATAGAGCTACAAGAAAGGTCGGTGGGTTTTCGTTATAGACTTGGCGATTGCCGACCAACGATGGATTTAAAATCACCGGGTCTTTTTAAGACTAAGGATGAATGTAAGGAATGTTCTGAATTGGAATTCAGATGGATTGTATTTAATCAGATTGGCACAAATGTAGCATTGAACACTAAATATGCTTTTACCTGGGGCTGGTTTCTCAAAGCTCCCAAACTTAATTCGCCAGCGAAATTGGCAGTTGGTTGGCAGAATTTCAGAACTAGGTTAAGAAAATATTTTTTGGGGTTTCCCGAGGAAAATTCCTTTGACCAGATTTCGATGATGAAATGTTCTGTTCATTAACAAAATTCCCTAATTTTCTTGAGGACATGTGACATTGAGTTTTTCGAAGCTCCCTAAATATTTTATAGTCAAAATTTCTAACTCGTTGACGAAAAATGAATTAAGGCAGGTTCGAACCTCTCTAACTGTTCATAATAGCGGTTTTTATTGAACAAAAAATAGGACAAAAATCAATACCCCTCTTTAGTTATCCAAATGTATTGATTCATCAATTTGTATTCAATATGTCAATATCAATATTGTATTCAATTCAAATCAATATCAAATTTTGTATTCTATGTTCCAATGTTTTAATGTGCTTCATCAATTTTGTAACTTTTTATGTTTTTTCCATATTGTTTTCTTCATTCTTTCCCTTAATTTTATTATTTTCATCCTCTTCTTGTAAAAACGCAATAGTATTTTTTTCCTTCTGGGATATATCTTTAAAGTAGAGCAGTAAGCAAAAATTGAAGTTTGCAGAAGCTGCCTTATTTTATAAGCTTAAGCAAATAGGTGGGTCATAAGTGGTCAAGGGAGATAAGGAAAATTGAGGATGAGATTCAGATGAGGAAATTACGAATTGTCCAGTTGGCATCCCATTATGTTGTGTGGGTCAGTAGGTTTATCCTCTACTGGCGGCCCACTACAATGAAGTCATGGATGTACCAGTTACACTGGCTGATTTGCATAATTTATTCCTAAACAATACCATGGTAAATAGAAGACGATAAGAGATAAATAAATAGTTGGCCAAAGGCCGGACTATATATACAGAGAAAACGACCGCACACAAATTTACATAGGTCTACGGTGGACCACGACACAAAATATGTGGACAAAATTTGAATGCCCAAAAACTATATGCACGTGCACCAGCATGATGTGCAGGTGCAACAAATTATGAATTGCCCCGTTGGCATCCCATCAGTTTCTAAAAATCTATAAAAAATTTACTTATGATTTTCACAAAGGAATGCTGATTCCCGATACTACGTCTCATTAGATACAATGCAAAAGCTAGGCAAATAGATGAAAAAACAGAAAAAAACAAAAAAAATTAAAATGCGATAACCACTTTGACAGACATTGCATACATTAGAGACAATCCAAACATTACATACATCACATACATTACATACATTAGATATATTACATACACTGCAGACATTAGATACATTACATACATTACGTACATTACAGACATTAGATACATTACATACTTTACATACATTACATACATTACATACATGGACAAATAGCAGCAAAATTGAAAGCTTTTATGTTACTGGAAATCACAATTTCAATTCCTCAACAAACCAAAGTTTTTTGATGAAATCTTTGACAAGATTTGGCATACATGGCCACGGTCAAAATTTTAGGGTAGGGAAAAATCCTAAAATTGACATATAGCAAATCATTTTTGTGACAATGATAAAAGTCAATTTTAGATGTGTTTGCTTTGCTTTTCGTATTTTTTGGATTATGTTGGTGATAAAAACTGGAAGCATTGTTATTCTGAAATAAATAAATGAGCATGTTGATTGATGATAAAACCAAACTCAAACTCAGTAAATGCCAGGTTAGTTTTTCTGACATGTTTCTGACTTTTCAATAATGAACCATATACGCACATCAAGGCGATCAAGACTCGAAGGAATAAGCCTGGATGCTTTGATGCGCTTAAGAATAAATGGCCCAAATGATTTGGAACAGTTCAAAGCATCAAAATATGCAAAGGCATGGGTTGCAGAAAACCACATGCGCACTGATGACCCTCATAATCGAAAAAAGAAAACAAGAAAGGAAATGAAATTGGATGATACTGAAATGGAAGATGATGTGTATTTGCCAACCAGTAACTTATTTTGATGTTCTCATACTTATTGTCAACCATATACTGTGCATTGCTTGCATCAGTTATTTTTTGTCAATGTATTTTTCTTTGTAATTTTTGTAATTTTGTCCAAAAATCGCCAGATAGCAAATGGTTACTCTAAAGTTTAGGGTAGGGATAATGTATACCCTATGTATACCCTGTGGCCAATTATGAGATTTGGTCACGGAATTAAAAATCGTTCAGCTTTGGGAAGCCCAAAAATTGATGTTCACTGATCTCGTCACTGTAAAAATTGACTGACACATTTACTTCACTGACAAAATTTTCGTCAGCATTGAAAAAGTGGCACCTGATTTCAATAACCACAATTCATGCATGTGTGCTTGAAGTTGAATTTGATAGAGTGCACTGAAATCTGAGAATTATTTCACACGCTCGTAAATGAATATTATGCCGTTATTAATTTCAGAGCTGAAACTTAGATTCAAAACTTTTGAAGGATATTCCTGTCAGAAGACGACCATATGAACAATATTACAGTTCTCAAAAAAGTCTGTTGATATTTCTTCTGTTTCTTTGGTTTCTGAAATCTGGTAAAGGCGAATACACTGTCACAGAGTAAATATAAAGCTTTTTGTGGACAAGGACCAGTGTAATATGTTGGGGATGTACTTACGGTAGTAGTAATCCCACATCTATGCAAAATTGGTGAATCGACAAAGTTACGATTTGACCAAAAAGAGCAATGTTTTATCATTCTCATACTTTGGTGTGTCGCGGGCGAGTCCTGTCCATTTTCTTTATATTATTCCTTTTACGCCCAATAAAGGCAAGCGTCGACAGCCCAACACACACCTATTTGCATAATAATATTATTATTACTATTTATCATTCATTATTTTATTACTTGCGCAATAAGCAGAAGCGGGAGTTGTCTTACACGGGATCCGAAGCCAAGGTAAAGCCCTAGCTCCTTTGGATATTATTGCAGTGAGTTCTGTGTACTTGTGTTAACCTTTAGGAGGCATCTGGGGAGACCCTGAGTGGCCTTCGATTGCAAGAGTTAGAGTTTCCAGTTACTTATTAGTGACTGAAGGTTGTGTTTATTTCTGCTTAAGGACTGTTGCACTGTGTTTAGTTGATTGCTAATAGGAAGCTCCTCTGAATGACCTACAGTAGTCAGTTGAATACAACCCAATAGGACTTGAGTTATATTGCTGACGTCTTTGACCTAAGCAGAGAAGTAAACATAACAAATATTATTCAGCTTGCTTCGGCCATCGAATGCATTATAATATGATTTATATCGCAATTTCTAGCACGAAACTTTCCAAAATGCAACACTTTCCCGGCTTAACCCATTGTACACCTGATCTTTCATGAACTGATGCTTTAAAAGCACAAACAAACAATTAAGCAACTCAGAATAGTCCTGCGGTATCTCATAATGATATTCAAGTATAGTTTGTTTGATGAAAGCAAAAAATACGACAGATTTGCACGGTATCGACTCGAAGAGCCGAAAGATTTGGAAATTCCTTCCAAGAAGTAGGGAGGCGCACCATTTTCGCTCTCAAATATTGTTCTGCACAAGTACAAAACCAGAATTTTTCGTTTGCATTCGATTCTACTTCGTACTTGAAATACAAAAGCGGTGCTTCAAAGCAAAGTGACATTATTATCCTGGCATATGACTACACTAAGCCATAGCATTTCAGATTTTCTGACTTTTGAGGCATGGAAACAAGTGGGGGTATGATCCAGTTACCTCCACTCAGTTTCCTCCTTCCACACATAGGCACTATTCGACGTTTTACCACCACTTTTTTGATTCAGGTCGAAGTGGATCGCATGACGGTAAATATCAGTATGTAGTTGATACAATGTCGTTTTGTACAAGGAAGGAATCTTCGGTTCCCGAACGATCAATGAGAGCATGGTTCAGGACGCTTGAAGAATGCGAACAATATTTAATGTGTAAGCGTTATAATTTGCGTCTGTCAACAGTAATGCGAGTGCAATTATTAATAGTTTTCAATTCAAATGGACATACATATACTCCTCGATCAAGCAAGGCAGGTTTTCAGATGTAAATTCTGTGCATCCGATAGTCTATGACCATGCGACTAATATTACACCAGTCTGTTTTTCCTATAGATCGTGTTCACACTAAAATTTGCAAAAGTGTAGTAAATACTAGGCATTTTGCCTACACCCGACTTTAAAAACGGGGAATGTTTTTGCTCAGACATGCACTGGGAAAATTATTGTAAGCACCAAAATAACACTTACTAAAACTTGTGAAAAACATAGTTTTGAATTTTGATGATGTTCAAAAGTCCATTGATCGAAAATTGTATGAGATCAAATTGTCTTCCTGAGAGACACCTTTGTTATGTCAACGACGCTTAATGTCATTTTTCGCTTAATATCCATATCTACTATAGTTTCTGTGAATTTATGAAAATTTCAATTTGTGTGATATGGATCAGGTTGCTGTGGACTATCGAATTGCTATAGCATGTAACATTCCAGAATTTACACCTGGGGACCACCCTGTCTAGCGTCAACTTTGGCAACGTCTATACAGCAGTCAGTAAATAAATGGCAGCAAAAGCCCAATATTTACTGTGATATGCTCCAAAAAGAACATGTATCTATAATCCTGATTTCAGTAAAAATGCTAAACTTTACTCTTTCTTATAGGGCAATGTGAAGTCTTTTCTGAACAAAATTCTTTACACAATCGTGATTAGCTTAACTTTGACGCTGAAATTTAATTTGAGTCGACGGACTTCGACTAGAGTAGAGGTTTTATATATAAAACAACTTTTGAACAAAAAATTTTGCAGTTAGAACCTTTGTGTGAACTATCATGCCTGCAGTTCAAGGTTTTTCTTTTTTGCATTTCATGGAAATCGACCAAAATTCAGAACTAATGGTTTAGGCTCTTGAAAGTGGAGTAGTCTACTCCGTAGAGTAAACGGTGAATTATTTCCCGGATCATCTCCAGTTGGCATTCCAGAAAGAGGAGTAAAGAGAATAGTAGAGTAGAATAAATCGGTATGCCATAAAGCGGAGTAGGCTAATTCACGGATTAAACGGTGGAGTAATCAGTGGATTATCTTTTTTCAGTATTCCAGAAAGAGTAGAGTAAACAGTGAACTAAAAAAATTTTTTCTCGTCATTTTCTAAACATGCACCGGCCAGGTGTATTCGGTGGAGTAAGACAGATTTATAGTGCTATAACTATGGAAGTTGTTGATTTCATCAATTTTTTGGAAAATTCGGACGAGGAAAACGATCATGCAAACAACACTCCACAAGTTCTTTTTCGAAGATCAGATCCATTCGTAATTTATAATGATTATGACTTCCAACTAAGATATCAATCCAATAAAGCTACAGTACGTGAATCTATAGAAATGTGCATAATGAACCAGAAAATTCAAAAATTTAAAATTCAACAATTCAAAATTTTGGATTTTCTCGGAATTCTATCACAATGCCAACGTATGCCCACGTTTTTGTCCTATTATCCGAACTGTCCGTCAGTAAATTTTCGATAACACTGTTTCGACTTTTGACTTATTTGATTAGAAAATTAATTTCAAGCTCCGAAAAATTATCACCTCGTTTTTTGTTGCTACAAGTCTCAAATTATGTAGATTAGCAAAAAGCAATGCAATGAATGCAGAAAAACCGATAAACCTGACAAAAAGTGGCCTTGCAGAGAAAAAGTCGATAAAGTGGTGTTTAGAAAAGTAATAAAATCGATAAACCCATGATGAACAGCAGAAATCCACTGTGAAAAATGTGACAACTTTTTTTCTTGTCTTTTTGCCACTACTCCACTGTTTAATCCACGGGTTACGAAGTCCGCCACCACTCCACTTTCTGGAATGTCAAGAAATAAAATCCATAGAGTAGCCTAATCTGGGGAGTAACTAGTCGGTGAATTAGCTTACTCCGGAGAGTGGCTACTCCTCGGATTAGACTACTCCCCACCTTCTAGCATATGGGCCAGTGTTCCCGATGTGCGCCAAAATAAAAATCTGGCATTTTGAAGATAATTAAAAATCAATACGATCGTCAAACAAAATGGAACATTGCGAATTAACCAGCAAGTTTTAATTTTCTAGATAAAGCGGAGACAAAAACGACGTACATGGAAAAAAGCTATGGAGAGCCAACTTGGCTGACGCATCCATTAGATTTTACGTATAGAAAAGCAACGGATTTCATCGACCGCAATTTTCCCAATTTTTCTATACAGAAGTGGATTGGATAATGTTCATAGTAGATTAAACTATGCATCTATTTTACAATATGCATACTCAGAACAGGCCAGTTGAATGGTCGTGAAACATCCATGTGAAATCATGGTTGCATTCGGGCGAGAGCATTTCTGATAATAACACCATTACATCAATTCGATGAATGCGGAAATTTGACAAAAATTATAAGAAAACGGAGCATGTTGCGGGTGGGAACTTGAAAAAATGTCTAAGATAACCGGATGGTGCTACGGTGTGCATCAGAAGAGAACCAGACTTCTGAAATTAAATTTATACTGAAATTATTTCAATTTCTCATATGCTAATTAGTTGTTTCAGTAACTGGCAAGAAGTCGTATCGTATGGTTTCAAAGTAGAATGATTATAGTAGATTTAGTGTGCGCAGAAGTTTTTGAAATTTTAGTACCATTTATAATTTTTGAAAATTAGTTTATCAACCCAATTTTTTCTAATGTGCACCAAATTAAAGAGAATTGAACTTCCCAAATTGAATAGGATCACTTCCATCGACTTGTCAAAAATAGGCAGATACTTACTCAATCTTTTTGTTAGCATGCTATCATGCTGGTATTGTGAAAAATTAGTCAAAATTTATCAGATCGTGGAGGTGTAGATAGGTTTTGAATTTTATTTACAAGTTGGTTCCTTTGCAGATGATGGTCCATACTGATGTTTTTAGACTTCGCATGATGCCAGTGTCGTATTTATGTGCTCGTATACCCTCGGCTGCCTACCTGCGGTTCTTGGGAGATCCAATCTGGTACGGCCCCTGACGCTAACCCGGTACTAATCACACTCCTACTGCAGTAAGTTGAGACTTGATGTACGTGAACGTTTATTGGTGAGCCAAACACAACAGGTAGTGGAATACAATGAGGAATGTAAGTACGAAACAAAGGTGCAGAGTGCCGAGAATATAAACACTAACGCCAACAACCTCCCTAGTCGACTGATCCTTCTGACTTGTCCCTGAGCAACGAGCCACAGGGCCAATGGGATCTCTCAGGCCACGGCCTAAGCTGAAACTCTACCAAAAATAAGTAAACTAACTCAAACAACCACTCACTGGTTCCTCTCCTCAAAATGGAATGTCGAAAACGTCTCAGGCCGCGTTACTACTCAAATTCGCCCGCGGCGCGTATCACGAAATACAAATAAACAAAACGACGATCCTTTCCTTCGTCACCACCGTCCAAATAACACAGCGTCCGAATGCTACGGTGCAGACGCCAATAATACACAAGGGAGAGGCGAATCTCCAGACGAGAATATTTTTCACAACAATAATAGTAAGAAAAAACGAGAATGAATAAAAACGCTGTCGCGCGTCTAACATCAACCTGCAAGTGATATGCAAAACATTTGCGCCAACCATTTGTTTATTTTAGACCAAAAATATGAGTGACACAAACCGTTTTATCGGTTTGTTTACCTGAGAATAAATGAAAACACTTTAGCAATAAAGAAACTTTAGAAAATGAAATGATGTAATTAGAGGACCAAAGGTCAGAGGAATTGACCCTCTGACATCCCTCCCCCCCAAAGGCAAGACTTTTCCTGCCAGCGAAGGGAAAAGTCAGGAGGTCCCCCAAGGGCCCCAGACCCTCGACGCCGACGATCGACGCCTCCAAATGTTCCAAACACCGACGCTACGCGCCGTTGGCGCAATTATAAACAATAAAAAATAAAAATGTCCGTGTCCGACGGTATCTTTACAACTTTGGGCCAATTGCGCCGGATGCTACCCCCGACGCTACCAAATTCACAAATAAAATGCCCCGTGGGCTCGTGGTCCCGAATAAAAGAATAAAAAATGTTCGAACGAATAGTGTTCGCGGCACTCGGGCCGAATTTGATCACGATAAAAATAAAAACGTTTAATCGGCGGCGACCCCCGCGGTGCCCGAGTTAGGTTGTGGGCTGCTCCCCACTGCCGTCGATTTATTTCGTATCGGCGGCTCCTCCATCACGGATTGTGGCATTCGTCTCCGTCCTCTCCGGAGGGGGGGGTTGTTGCTCATGGAGAGCCCGCAAGACTTTCCAAATTCCGCCGCCGTTGCTCCTCTGGCCCCTTGGCCGGACACTGGCCCCCCCAATGCCTTCGGTATTATCTGCCCCCAGGGAGAAAGGATGCCTGAAAAACCAAATCCTCTGGCCCTTTGGCTGTCTAGATTTTGAACCAAAAATGTTTATGGTATTTAATGCTAAAGTGAATTTGCCTTATTAAGAGGTAAACTTAAACCCATAACACGGTCTGTGCCACGAAAAAAAAATTTTAGAATGAAAATGTGTTTTGGAAAAAAAAAGATGGAAAAAATATGAAAATGGCAGCGCAAAGCCTGCTACCCTTGGGCGATGCCAGTTGGTGACTTTTGTCGGAAAGGAACAAAATACCCGAGATTTAAGAAAATACAAAAAATTGCTCAATAATTTCCAGATTCGCAAAAAAAAAGAAATACGATATATTCCCGTGCAGATCTCGAACAAAACACAAACGAAAAAATAAATGAAACAATTTGAGATTAGTACAGGAGGCAACTTTAAGGCATAAAAAGGTGGCACAACCGGTTTCGATTTTGTAATACAGACGCTCAAAACGGAAAAAATAGGTAACTTTTGAAATACCGGAAAAAAAAAAAAATTTTACAGAACGAAATAATTATCTTTATAATGACCTCACGGAGAGCGGGGTCATCTGAAACATAAAAACTTTACTTCCTCCTATGACCGCTATGATCCCATCCCGGTTGACCAATTCCAATATCTCGCTTCAACGGGGAAATATAATCCGGATTTTCGTTCGACGGCGGTCTATGGGGCTGTTGTGTACCCGTTGACGTCCCTGGAACATCCATTCTTTCCTCGGTTTGCACGTTACGCACCGGCGGGATCATCATAGGCGGAGGCATCTGCATCCCCGGCGGAACTAAGAACTGGTGGTAAAATTGTGGTTGCCCGGCCTGGAATTGCATGACCGGAAACTGCGGCATTTGAAACTGTGCCGGCGGCGGCACCATAAAAACAAAATTTCCGTCAT
Organism: Romanomermis culicivorax; assembly: GCA_963922205.1. Lineage (NCBI taxonomy): Eukaryota > Metazoa > Nematoda > Enoplea > Mermithida > Mermithidae > Romanomermis > Romanomermis culicivorax. Next base: position 1,014,137 of record CAWUHX010000075.1, on the reverse strand, counting down.
GAGGGCTTTCAAATTGAGACCTTCGGGGCTGATTCCGACTATTCTGGCTTTCGGCTTGTCCTTCATTTCCGCCAACACAATCTCCAAATCGTAAACGCAGCACGATAAAATATAATCTATGTTGTCCCGTCTTTTCCGCACTAGTTCTTTTTCTTGATCCAAATATCCGAATTTGGTCAAAACTAACGTGATGTCCTCTCGAATATGAAAACCGACGATGATGTTTTCGCGGCGAAATATTGTTCCATATACTTTGTGGAAAAGTTCTTTGTCCCAAAATTTCAAATCGATTATGAAGTTCTTTCCGCACATGGTTGAAATTGTTAAAAGTCGCAATGCGTCGCTAGGCTTCGATCCTGGGGTTTTTGGCTTCCTCCCACTTTCTGTATCCAACGCTATGACTATCCGTCCTCGAAACTTCGAATTGTTTATCGCCCTAATAAATGCTTTCAAATTTTCGGGCGCCAAAAATAATGGTTCTTCGATGGCCGCATGAGGCACACCGAACAACGACGTGAAATAATTTGAAATATCCGTTGAACGCACTAATCTTCGAACATTGTAATCTTAAAATTTTCACACAATTTTCTAACTACAATTTTTGACAATAATTTCGAAACAAAAACGACTCAAATGCACAAGAATAAATTTGGACGAAGGGGAGTTGATCAGGCTCTCAAACACCCAAAATCCTCGGCATATAAATTGCCGGCCGGTCAACTTAGAGTCCTATTCCGAAAAATTTCAACATATATTCTACCTTTCCGATACTTACTACTAAGTTGAAAATTCGTATTATCTTGCCGATCTTGAGGCTGCCCGAAGGTGCTATCAATTTCGACGATACTGGACGTTGCCATATCGCGTTTGGATTCGAATTTCTTGAAATTTCCAATCGACGAAAATTACTAATACACTAACGCTTTGCAAATGAAATCTAAAAAATAATTCCATAATTCCTCGGCTTTGCGACTTCAATGATTCGGGGAAGATTTTCCCGGGACTTATAAACATTTAATTTTTTCACACTGAGCGCGTGAAAAAATATTATTTCGCCCATTAAAAAATTTCCCGGCGTCGTAATTTTTTGGAAAATGCCTAAAACTTGCCATAAAATTGCCAAAAATAGTCAGTACAATTAAAAATTGAAAAAGAAGAAAGGGGAAAAGGTTAGAAAAAATACAATACATAGGGCATTAGAAAATACACATAAAATTAATCCGAACAAAACGCACAACAAAAATGATAAAAATGAATTGTTAGTTACAGTAAAAATCGGGCGTTCGCGTAACAAAAGGCATTACCCGATTTACAGAAACTATTTGTACGCGCGAATCTGGTTTCCCAGCGCGACGTACTTTAATGACATTTTTTTCTAAATTCGATGTCTCAATTACTTCATACGGACCGTCGTTTGTTGTGTCGGCCTTTCCTTTGATAATTCACTTCTGGTAGAGAACAAGTTCTCTCGTTTGGAACGTCTTTTCGCGAGCCTTCTTATCATACTGTAGTTTTCTCTCGGCCGCGGATTTTTTATGATTTTCATTTATGATTTCATACGTGTTAAGGAGGTGCTCCGTTAACATGTATCTGTAGGTATCGTAATTATTCTGGATAATTATTGGCCTCGCTATCTCATTATCCAATTGAAACCTTGCCTCGTGTCCGTACAGTAGGCTATGGGGGGAATTTTTCGTTGTTTTGTGCGGCGTAATCCGATATGCAAATAAAATTTGCTCGAGATAGTGTGGCCAATCGTCCGGGTCGGTTATTGCAACTCTCCTAATTTGCTCTATTAATGTTCTATTGAATCTCTCCACCATACCATTGCATTGCCGGTGGTATGGTGTTGTATTTATTTTCTTTATTTTTAAGAGATCGCACACGTTGCGCATTAACTCGGACATGTACGCTGAGCCTTGGTCGCTCAGCAAGTGTTTCGGTGTTCCGTGCGTATAAATGACCTTTTCCATAAATGCCTTCACTATTGTGTCGGCTTTTTGATCTGGGATGCATTTTGCCTCGATCCATTTCATGAAATAGTCCATGAATACAATAACGTATGGTCTTTTTTCTCGAAGAGGCGAAATACTGACCACATCGGTTGCTACTATCTCCCAAGGGTACGAGACGGGTATTGGGTTAAGTGGTTGGATCGGATTTGCTATGGGGCGGCACAGTTGGCAAACGACGCAAGATTTTATCCATTTAATAATGTCGTTTTCCATATTTGGCCACCAAAACTTGTTTCCTATCGCGGCGATAATTCTATCTATTCCCTGGTGCCCCATTAATGTATCGCCGTGATATTGATGTAAGATGAGGTGTCTAAGTCTTGATGGGATCACTAGTTGGCTTTTTCCATGGGCATTTTCACGGTATAATACCCCGTTTTCCAAGTGAAAACTATTAAAGTATTTTTTCGAACTATTTCCACCAACGTTCCGAAAAATGTCCACCAACTTTGGATCCAATTGTTGTTGTTTCCTAACTAATTCGAGGGAAAACAATTCGGAATCTTTTTTCACTTCCTTCGGTGTTTGATCTACTTCTTGTTGGGTCGGCGGTGGGGGATCAATGAATGTTTCCTGAGTCTCGGGTTCAAGCATTTGTCTCGTCATGGCTCGAGTTACTGCCATGCATTCGGGTTCCGTAGTCGATTTCTCATCTTCGATTTCTTCCTTTGTTTTTTGTCTTTTACTTCGAATCTTTTCCTTTTCTTCGGATCGTGATAAGAAATCTGCGAAGGCGTTTTCACGTCCGGCTACGTATTCGAATATATAATTAAATTGGCCAAGATATAAAGCCCATTTTAACAACCTTTGATTTTGTTGTTTCTCTGCGGAGAGCCACGTGAGTGGTTTATGATCTGTCCTGATTGTGACCCTAAACCCCATCACGTAGTGCCTATACTGCTTGAACCCGTAAACTACCGCCAAACATTCTCTTTCTGTCGTTGAATACCTTGTTTCCGCGTCGTTTAAAACTCGACTCGAGTAGGCTATTGTCCATCGGTCATTTTCCGTTTCCTGATACAAAATTGCCCCTATTGCCGTTCCTGAGGCATCTGTTTGAATTACAAATCTTGCCGATCCGTCAAATACTGGGTATCGGAGGAAGGGTGCCGTCATTAGGGCATTCTTTACACTTTCAAAAGCTGCTAACTGCTCCTCTGAAAGTTCAAACTTTTCCTTCCTATTCTTTTTTGCGAGGGCTTTAAATAAGGGTTGAGCGATAAAGGCTAAATTATGAATGAAACGTTTAGACCACTGCACTAATCCCAAGAACTTTTGCAGCTGCTTGATGGATTTGGGTACTTCGAAATTTTTTACCGCTTCTATCTTTTGTGGATCTACTGACATTCCGTTCTTGTCCAATATGTGGCCTAAAAATTTCACACTGGCTGGCATAAAGGAACATTTGTCAGGTTTTAGTGTGAGGTTTGCGTTTGTTAGGCATCGAAATATTGTCTCCAAATTTTCTATGTGCTCTTCGACGGTTTTGGAAAAAATTATGACGTCGTCGATATATACTAGGCATATTTTCCATACGTATGGGTATAAAATTCGTTCCATTAGTCGTTGAAATTCCGCGGGAGCATTCTTTAAACCGAACGGCATCACCTTGAACTGGAACAGACCTTCTTGACATATAAATGCTGTTTTTTCTTTTGATTCCGAGTGCATCGGTACCTGCCAGTACCCAGACTTTAAATCCAATGTGGAGAAGTACCGTGCTCCTCCTAGGGCGTCTAAATAATCATCGATTCGAGGTATCGGAAATTTGTCGTCTTTCGTCACTTGATTGATTCCTCTGTAGTCGACTACTGGTCTCCATGTGCCATCTTTTTTGCCTACTAAAAACAATGGCGCAGCCCAAGGGCTTCTAGAAGGCTCGATGACACCCTTCTCCATCATATCTTTCACATGTTCTCAAATTATATCTCTTTGCATAATTGGAGCTCTCCAGTAGTGTTTTTGGACAGGTAACGCGTCTCCTGTATCGATCTTATGCTCCGCTTCGTGGGTCATTGTTAAAGGGTCGTTCTTCATGCTAAATGCCTGCCTATGCTTGAGTAGGACATTCATAAGCTGTTGTTGCCCTTCTCTATCGACACTCGATTCTTTTACCAACTGCGTAACGATTTTGACGAATTCTGGTTCGATTTGCCATTGAGTTTGAGGCTCTGATTGCAGTTGATGTATTTTTTCGTCAAATTCTGGCCCTACGAACTTCGTTTTTGACTTGGCTATTAACTCGTTGCTGCGCAATTTGATTCCTTTGTTTGTCTCATTTATGAGTAGGATACGAAAATTGTTGTCTCTAGCGTCCACGATTGAGGCATCGACGTCAAATAAGGTATCTTTCCCCGTTTCTTCTACCACTATGGGACCCTTTGCCCAATCCTTCTGTGGCCACACCACAGCTTGCACAAAAGAAGTGGTATTCGGGGGAATATATGTCCCATTTTTCGTCCAAATAAAAGTTTCCTCGTTCATTTCGGTAATTCGCATAACTTGTTCTTGATCCTCGTCACTTTCTAACTCAGGTAGATCTTCTTCTTTGACTTCTTCGTAATCCAAAACCATTGGATTCGTAGGAATTGGTAAACGGGACGGTATTTGAGCATCGTCGAATAATGTCTCACTAATAATTTGTTTCTCTACATTTGCTAGACGTATGTGGCCGTTTCGAAAATCGATAGACGCCTGTATACTAGGATGGGTTAGAAAATCTAGACCCAATATAATGCCTTCGTTTAGGTTATCTAGTAACGCGAATCTGGCCAGAAAATTCCCAAAACCGGTTCCAACGTACACGAATGTAGGACCATATGTTGTCACTCGTTTTCCGACGGCTGTTACTACTGAATTTAAGATAGGGAATTTTGTCTTGGGTGTATTCAGTAGCCTCGACGCTGTATCTGTCCTCATGAAGCTAGATTGCGCTCCTGTATCGATTAGGGCTTTAAATTCTTCTCCACGTATCCTAACGGGTATCAATAACAGTTGACATTTGCGAAAATTTTCCAAAAATAGGTGCTCGTTATCATTGGCGAGTCTAGGTTTCGTCTCTGAAGTAGAATTGATAACGTTGCCCAAGCCTAACTCGTAATTCTCTATCAAAACTCCATCTAATGCTATAATTTCCGGCTTATCTTGTTTTTTAGCCTCTTGTGAATTTATAACATTTACGGAATTATTCGGAGGGTTATTCACCGGTTGCGTTGGCGTTACTGGTGCAACATTTGGCGGTGGCTGCGGGGCGCTATTTTGGCGGTAATAATATGCCACATTCGGATTATTCTCGACGTTACTATTGTGGTATGGCACTCGTTGGCCAAAATTCGCAAATCCTGCTCTTCCACGATTTACAAAGCCGCCGCGATTGTCAAAATTTCGATTATAAAAATTATTGCCGCGATTCCACGACCTCCCTTGATCCGTTGGTTGGATCAATTCCGGGTGCAGGATAAAACAATTTTCAGACGAATGACTATTCGATTTGTGGTATGTACAATATGGTCGACGATACGGATTTCCCAAAATTCTACCAGGTAAATTGTTATTATATGGTACATTATTAGGATTATTGTTGACTCCCCAACGATTAAGAGCTGGAGGGCCCTGATTCCTAATTGCTTCATTAACCATTTTCATAATATCCTGTTGTGATAAAGGAGTTTGAAATGCTGGTGGCAGCGGGAAAATTTGCTGAGGCCGTATAATCTGTTGCTGTTGACCAGTATTACTATCCTGTGGACGAAATTGTAAATTATTAAATCTTCTATTTTCATAGACTCGATTCAACCGATCATCTTCGCCGTCTTCCTGGTCCTCGCTGAATTCCTTCCAGGCCGTCGTATCGGCTTTCAACTTGTTTACGAATTCCGCCAAAGAGGCGATATTTTTGAAGTCGTGCAGCCGACCCTCCATTCGAGTTTGGACGTAAACTGGAGCCTTGTGAAAATACGTTTCGATGACAATTCTATTCCGTTCATTTTCCGTTTTTTCGTAATTCAATAAATGAACATAGGTCTTTATTCGTCGTAGAAAATCCTTTGTCGTCTCCCCTTTTCGTTTTTTCATATCATGTAACTCCCTTCTAAGTGCAGGAGTGTCCATTTTGGGGGCAATCATTCTTATCACACTCGCTTTTCCTTCTTCATAGCTACTATTTTTATCCACGTATGTCGACGTTTCAAAATCGCAACATCGCCAAAGTACTTCAATTCTTAGATCTTCCGTATCTTCAGGCTTGAATGTGCCTTCCAAACAGGCGAAAAAATTGAGTATCTCTGCGGCCTCCATTTTATCCGATATTTCTTTATTCTTCATTCGACCTAAAATTATCTTGATTCTTTTTTCGGAATCTTCACAATATCGTCCATAATCCTGCGGATTTCGATTTATACTTCCAGACACAGGTTGTTCCATTCCGCGATTCCATGACGTCGTTGGTATTTCATCTTCCATCCTTCGATATTGTGCGCCTTGAGCCTGTGCCTGGGCAAGATGATTTTCAAACCAATTTAATTTTCTCTCTAAACTTCTGTCTAAATGGTCTCTAACCGGTTCAGACTGAAGTATTTCTGTATTTTCATAATTCGATATTCTTTCATCGAGCTTCTTGTCCGTTTTCCTCATCAATTCCCGCATTTGTTTTTCGACCTCTTCCATTATCTTTCTCGCATTTTGTTGATCCTGTTCTCGTAACCTTTCTTCCAATAATTTTCTCTCTGCTCTTTCTTGCATAAGTTGTTCTAATATTTCTTGTTCCCGGAGCGCTGCTTTCATTCTTTCCACATTAACGGCATTTGTTGATTTATCAACTGCTCTTTGCATTGATTCCAGGATGGCTAAAGTGGCCACATCCTGCAAATTCCCTTTCGTCGGTCTTTCGGTTTCATTCCTCGGTTTCGTTTCGATACCAATTTTTGCGTCGATTTCCGGTATTGTGGGCGTGTATTTCGAATTATGAAATGATACCACATTCGTTTTCGGAGTTACATTAATCTTCTCGAAGGATGATACTGAACCAGAGGACGTCTGTATCCCCTGATCCGCATAATCATATGTCTCTGGGTCAATAGTCTGATCTTTGTTGCTGTCATCGGGTGAATTCACAAATTTCTTTGCTACTTGTTCGATCGTTGCTTCCATATTTGCCATTCGTTCATCGTGATCCTCTTTAGTCAATTCCGTTTGCGATAATGTTATTTTCGGCCGCCGTCCAGGTTGCTTCCGTATCGTTAATTTCGGCTTCGATACTTTCTTCATCTTTTACCTTTGTAGCTGTACAAGTCACCAATGTCGTATTTATGTGCTCGTATACCCTCGGCTGCCTACCTGCGGTTCTTGGGAGATCCAATCTGGTACGGCCCCTGACGCTAACCCGGTACTAATCACACTCCTACTGCAGTAAGTTGAGACTTGATGTACGTGAACGTTTATTGGTGAGCCAAACACAACAGGTAGTGGAATACAATGAGGAATGTAAGTACGAAACAAAGGTGCAGAGTGCCGAGAATATAAACACTAACGCCAACAACCTCCCTAGTCGACTGATCCTTCTGACTTGTCCCTGAGCAACGAGCCACAGGGCCAATGGGATCTCTCAGGCCACGGCCTAAGCTGAAACTCTACCAAAAATAAGTAAACTAACTCAAACAACCACTCACTGGTTCCTCTCCTCAAAATGGAACGTCGAAAACGTCTCAGGCCGCGTTACTACTCAAATTCGCCCGCGGCGCGTATCACGAAATACAAATAAACAAAACGACGATCCTTTCCTTCGTCACCACCGTCCAAATAACACAGCGTCCGAATGCTACGGTGCAGACGCCAATAATACACAAGGGAGAGGCGAATCTCCAGACGAGAATATTTTTCACAACAATAATAGTAAGAAAAAACGAGAATGAATAAAAACGCTGTCGCGCGTCTAACATCAACCTGCAAGTGATATGCAAAACATTTGCACCAACCATTTGTTTATTTTAGACCAAAAATATGAGTGACATAAACCGTTTTATCGGTTTGTTTACCTGAGAATAAATGAAAACACTTTAGCAATAAAGAAACTTTAGAAAATGAAATGATGTAATTAGAGGACCAAAGGTCAGAGGAATTGACCCTCTGACACCAGCTATTCGCATGAGTTCGAAATTCTATGCCCTCAATGCATCCAGAGATTAATTTGCATAAAATCTCTTCACGTGTTATACATAACTTGTGGGTACTGAAAAATCCTACCTTCTTTAGGAATCGAACCTCAGCCATTAGCCCTAAGGCCTACGCTACACAATTACAGCACAAACTATCAATACTATCCATCATTGAGACCCTTGTTGCTATCTCAACTAACAAATTCATTTCAAACAGCCTCAACAGACTCGGCGCTTCGTGTCACTTATGTGCTGAGCTGTGCCCTTTGGGCGCACCTACGCCCTAAGCCTAAATTTAAGCAAAACTTTGAAGGCAATGTAAACTTCTACTCGCCAATCCACCCAGCAATTACAGGTATGATACAGAGCCTGAAACGTGCAACAGTGCATTCACCAGATCCGACAGCAGCCTTACAATAAAACTGTCTAATCATTATTTAACAGGCAAAACCTGCTGATTTTGATCGTGATGTCAGAATGTCATTGAAAACAATATTCTTGTGATGACTGATGTCTGAACATTGGAAATTTCCTGGTTTAAGGCGTTTTACTACAGGATATGCAAATATACATTGTAAGATTCTTTGAATGCACATGATTAATATATTTTGTATATTTGCGGTGAATCTCATGAATTTCCATGGATTTTCAGCATTCGATTTTCGTCCCGATTCAGCTCGATTTCTTGCCCCTGGCTCAATCAGGACACGTAAAAAATACTCAGACATTATTTTGGAAGTTCCTTGAGTAATATATACAAATAAATACTAATCTGAAACATCAATTTTCAATTGGGAACAAAATCGTTTTACATTGGATAGCCTATACAAATATGAGGCTATAAATCAAAAAATACAAGTACAGTAAACATAAAGTATACTACAATTGATTAATGCCTCAGTTATTCTCATCCAAAAATTTGCCTAATGGAAAAAATTTTTCAATCCGACCATTTTTCGATCTAATATGCAAATGTTTTACCCTGCGTTTGGATAGCTAGCATTTTTTGGACTAATATGCAAATGTTTCACCCTACATTTTGATAGCTTTTAACATGTTCACAGGCCACCAGTCTTTTGTTTCACATTCCTCCAATTTTTGTTGATATAACATTGTAACGCCTTGGTCACTCTGGCCATTTTTCAATGTAAAATGCAGTTAATGCTTGACTACTGTATGACAATATATAGTATAGATGCCAATAAGCTAATGTTTCACGTTTTTGGTTTTGTTTCATGGTTTGGCTGGGCAGTTTTTCTATTCAAAACATAGTTAGTTGGTCTTGAAAATAATGTTAAAACTTTGTTACAAAAAGCATTACAGGAAGTTTGCATAATGTGTAGTCCTTTTTTAATCTTTCAAAAACTGGATGGAAAGTTTTTTTTAAACATGTAATCGAAAAACAATTTCATGATGTCATAATGTAGTAGTCATCCATATACAAATATAAACTATGTTTCATAGAATATATACTCTTCATAATCTTATGTATTCAAATAATTGCACTCCAAGGTCTGGATTTAGGAGGGGCGCCATCTGCAGGCATACAAAAAAGGTAATTGGAGCCCCAATTTTGTCTGAACATACATGTCATAACAGTCATTATATATATTTAAATTTTAAAGGTTCCAACTTACATTAATGTTATGACTTATAGTTATATTTAAAACATAAAACATATCATTGTAATGGAGAAATGGAAAAAACATCCTGCACCTGTGGAAATCATGAAATGGGACATATGATTTTTTGCATAATTGATAATTTTGACAACTATGAAGGTTTTTTTTATTTTACCCTGTTTTTAATACATCAACACACTATACGCAATAAAGTTTATTATAAATCACTTGAAAAAATAAAACAAAATTTTGTAAACATAAAAAACTCACAAAGTAGAATGCAATGCAAAACACATAGGCTCAGATATTTGCACTGCAGCTGCCCAAAAATCGTTTGACACATCCCATGCAGCTTCACCTGCTTCAGACACAGTCGTCGATATATCATGACTCAACTGTGAAATACTTGAGTCGTTTATGAAATTATAAAAGTGCAGCATAAAATACATAAATGCATGAAAACTACGTAGATAAATGGATCCTTTACACTCTTTTACACCCTCTTTAGAAGAAGGCATCATTGATCCCACACAATCGAAGCTAAATGTACATGGTCAACAAAGGTCACAGTATTTGCTGTAAACAAATCTGTGAAGAAAAAATGCAAAAAAACGTATACTTAGTAATTACTATATACAATTAATGTGGTATTTACTTCGAACCATATGTACACTAAAATTCATGAACATACTCATTTTTTTCTGAAGTTTAGAGGCAAATGAGCAAACTTTTGGTTTGAGCATTTCTAAAATTACAGATTACGTAAAACTATGTGCACATCCTACAGAATTGTCACTCATTTGCTATGCTCTCACGTAATTTCTTCCTTCTAACAATACTCCTCAGTTAATAACCTTTAAAAAGTTCATAGACATTCGACCCTTTTGTATCACATTTCTTTCAATTTTTGCTGGGATGCTATATAGCACCAAGGTCAATTTCATAAAGTAAAAAAGAAGCAGTTGTCTTAATACAGTATGGAGTTATATGAAAAAAGCCTTTTTTGTATGCAATAGCCACAATGCTATAACTAATCTACGAGGCAAGGGTCTCAGAAATAAATAATAATGAGGCGCACAACTTGACAAGTATTACAGCCTCAATCAGGTCATAAAAAAGTTGTCTACTCCCTCCTGCAGATTGACAACATCCTTCATACCCTCAAGGGTATGAAATACTTCACTACCCTGGATCAGGCCAATGCCTACTGGTCCATTCCCATTGTGGAGGCTGATAAGGAAAACATGGCCTTCAATACACCTATTGCCCTCTTTGAGTTCAACTGCTTGCCCTTCTTTGGCTTCTGTAATGCCCCAAGCACCTTCCTATGCTCCATGGATCTCCTTCTGTCAGGTATCTAATGGCCTATGGGGCTCACATACTTAGATGACACCCTGGTCTTTGGTGAGTCCCACCACCAGTCACCTCTCAGAGCTCTTTGATCACCTTCGCCAGGGTGGCATGAAGCTCCGGCTCAGCAAATGCTCCTCCTACCACACAGAGGTTGAGTACCTGAGCTATCATCTCACAGCATGGCCTAGAAGCCCACACAACCAAACTGGCTGCTGTCACCAACCTTCCCATACCCAAAACAGTGAAGGGCATCAAATACTTCCTTGGCCTTGTCTCTTACTACAGATGATTCATTCCAGGCTTCTTCATGCTTTGTGAACCCTGACCAAACTCCTGCGAAAGAACACTCCTTTCCAGTGATCAACAGCAGCAGGATGCCTTCATCAATAACCTACGCCTCCTCACACATCCACCCATCCTCTGATACCAAGACTTCTCCAAGTCGTTCATCCTCCAAACAGATGCCAGTGTCTTGGGAATGGGCAGTCCTCAGTCAATTGGATGAACATGGACATGACCACCCAGTGGCTTACGCCAGCCGCGGTCTCACCACAGCAAAGAAAAACTACTCAACCACTGAGCTAGAATCCCTCATGGTGGTTCATTTTGCCAAATACTTCGGCCCATACCTTTTCAACATGAGGTCATCATGCAGATGGATCACACAGCTGTCAAAGCATTGCTGGAAAAACCCAACCCCTCTGCCCATATAGCTAGATGGGGCCTTGCCCTGGCAAAGTTCAAACTCTCCATTCACCCCCGGAAGGGTCCTGATAATGGAACACACCCTCTCCCGCTGGTATAAATATCGAGTCCCCTCTCATGCACTTACTTGAATTTCAATACTTTGGAACTTTCCTTTGGGGCGTTCGCTATATCGTTATGCTTGCATCGTTATCATTTATACGTGTTTATTGAAACTGAAAGACATCAAACTTATGTTCACCCTTTTAATGAGCAGAGCGGGCTCGTAACTTTTCGCTTCTCTCGTGCGTTGTCATACCGTTGAATTGGGTCTCCCCAAGTATTCCCAGACAGGACTTGGGTTCCGGAACTTCTCGGGTTTCACTCCAGAACCTGGAATACCAACGTCTCTTCCAAAACTCTCAACATCCACGGGCAATCACTCCATGATAGGTTCTGGCTATTCCCCTCCACCTCCCTCACAAATCCCTAACGTCACAAGGGCTATCTTCTGTGTACCCCCTGTATGGATCCTTATAACTATTATTGCGGCTACCAGAGCAGCAAAAATTACTCCAATCGAGAACTCATTGCAAGTCCATGAACCACAATGCAGTTGCCGGTTGCGACACAAAATTTTTTCCAGTTGTGGTGACTTGTGAGCCCCAATTTTTGAAAGCCGCAAAAATCGTACGGGCTGCACAGTTTTTCGCCCGTTCCTGCCGACTATACCTATAGATTTACAGGTCATACTCCTTTCAGCTGGACTACAAAGGACAAAGAGTTTGAGCCAGAATTGGTGAGGGTGCGAGCATTGTTTTAGGATATTTTTTCGTCTTCAAACAATTCTCAATCAGTCCACCAACTATTGCATTTAAAGACGTTGTTTATGTATGGATCACAGTCTATTATGCGCATCAAATAGCTATTTTTTGGCGTGTACAGCAAAATTCAAAATAGTGTGACTCAAAACAGCGTTTCTCATTACACCGAAGTCCCAATACAGTGATTCTCATTAGAGCGATGTCTCAATACAGCGATTCTCATTACAGCGAAGTCTCAATATAGCGATTCTCAATACAGCTAAATCTCAATTCGACGATTCTCAAAAGAGCGGATCTCAATACAGCGAATACTAAAAATTTCTATGCATCAAAACGCGCACATTCTTTTTATGATAAATATGCAAATTAGGTAAATCAAAATCGTTTTTGCTAGTTGCAAGAGTCTATTTTTAGTTGCATTTGGTTATCTAAATTTCACATGCTTTTGTGCTGCATTTGCGGGCACGAACCGACCACTCCAAAATCACAAAAAAATTTATATGAGAAAAACTTTTTTGAAACGTTTGGAAAAAACAAAAGCAAAAAATTATCATAAGGATTTTCTATTAAAGTTGTTTTGTAGGCAGCTTAATTGCATTGCAAAAAATTAAATTGATGAAATAAATAAAATAAAATGAAATAAACAAATAAGATGAAATGAATAAAATAATTAAGCAGTAAAGGTAGAACAAAAACGAATGATTAAGACATAAGAAGTAAAATATTGTAGTAAAAAGTAGGTAAAAAATAGTACAAAGGTACACAACCTGAATAAAATATACAAAAAGTAGCACAAAATAAGAATATTCACGGAAATAAATCGATAAAGGAAAAAAGAAAAACATGCATATGGATTTAATAATAAACAAACCAGAGTAAAAAGATGTAATGTAGTGAAAACACATGCTATAAAGCCATGTCAGAAATCTGGCGATTGTTCCAAAATGTGTGACAACCAGCATCCATCCACCAGACCGAAGAGGGCCAAATGGGCCATGTGCCAAAACGTCTACCCCGCCCAATCTCTATTTTTTCATTCTAAAAACAACTGTTCTGATACTTATCTGTTTTGAGAATCGCTGTATTGAGACTTCGCTGAAATAACATCGCTGTTTTCAGACTTCGCTGTATTGAGACTTCGCTATTTCGAGAATCGCTGTTGTGTGTTTCGCTGAATAGGGGTGAAACAGCTATTTTCTCCTTTTTCCAAGGGCCAGCCCGAATATATTATGAAGTTTATTTTAAAACGTTTTCTTTAAAAATGTAACAAATAAACGCTGAACACCCACCAAAAAACGTGAAATTATTACATTTCTTCCAAATTGTCATCAACAACTTTCAAAACATTATACATTCGTTCATTCAGGATATATAACTATAGTGTCATCCTATTCATTTTCGGGCGTCGAGAAGAATCGCAAAAATCTGTCTTGCCCGGCCGTCGCCAAAAAGCTGGCGTTGTTGCCGAAACGTACGCCGGTGGCCGTTTGCGGATGATCGGATAAAACGCACAATTCTTGCCATTGTTTAGTATGATAAACTCTGCAAAATAGACAAATATTTACAACTCATCCAAGGGTTCAATGTAAACTTTTATGGATATAGAAAAATCAGATTTTTCCGAACAATAATTTAAAAAAAACTCACCGAACATCAGTCCCAGCTACAGCCAAATATAAACCGCTACGATCGAAAGATAAGTCTCGGATCTGAAACAGAAAGACTGGAAAAATAGCAAAAAGTATTACTGCAATTTTCCTGCGGAAAATTTATACAAAATCTTCCGTCAGTAACAGACAAGCTACATTTTTTAATCAGACACATGAAGCGAAAGTTAGCTTTTTTACATTAGTTTTTTTGTCCAGTCATGCACTGATTGGATGACTGGACAAAAATTTCCATTTCGAATTAAAACCACGAAACCAGTGATAACATCTTCAAACTTATGTGCTTCTTTTTTTCTAGCCGGACAACCTTATTTTGAAGCTGATGAACAAAAAACAATTGCTGCTGACATTTCCGTGATTAAAGCTGTAGATTCATAGTATTAAATTTGTCCTTCATTCTAACGGCTAGCACAAGATAATTTCCTAGATTTTAATATTCTGTAACGATAGAAAATGAATCTTCTCAACACTTATTCCTAAATAAAAATTTTTAATTCTCATTTCGGAATGTTTTCCTCGTTAATTAATACAAAAACTTGAGAATAAATACAGATAGATACTTACACTTTCGTCGAAATCCAAACAAAATATGAGATGGGATTTAAACTAATGCTTAATATTTTATATCCGGAAGACCTGCATTTAGCTAAAATTTATGAAGCTTACTGAAGTCTTTCATGAGCAAATTGAAATTAGTTGATTTCAATTTGGAATCAAAATTAAAAAGTCTGAAAACGTGAAGAGCTTTTTGGAACATGCACTCATACAAAAATTGTATATCTGCTGATTCGACATGTAATGCATTTTCTCATACTTCTAAAATTTTGCTGAAATTCTATAAATTTACACAAGAAATTGTTTCTACCTCAATTAAACTAATGAGTGATGTCAAGTTCATCAAAATTACACAAGTGGATGAGCAATTCACCTTCCTGGGGATCAGTGTTTTTTAGCGGCACACCTACTAGCAGTGCCACCAAGTGCGGATTTAAGGGGGCGGCCGCCCTCCCGAAACTTTTGAAATACGACTTTTTTCTGTATACCTATAGGCGAATTTGAAAAATTTTTGAATTTTTTTGGGAAAAATACTTAATTTTGAGCACCGCCATCCTCTGAAAAAAATTTCTGGATCCGCCACTGGGTGCATTAGCGCAAAAAATTTGATTACCGCACAGTACTTTATTTCTTTCTTCAATAGTGATGAAGTTATTAGTGATTGTATTAAGCATTATTGAGAAATGTGTTATTGTAAACTTATTTTTTGACAGCGTTCTTTAAAACGTATAGCTACCTATATTCATCATAGTGAATTCTGAAATAAAAATTTTTCATTAGCGCGACCCATATTTTATTTAGCGCTGCGTTGAAGAAAAACAGTGTTGGGGACACTATTAGTAGAAATACCTAAAGATTTTCCAAGGGTCGAAATTCACTTTCGATACCCAAAAATTCTAATGTCGTCAACATTTCATTACCTCATATTTGTCGTCTAATTTTAGGGTTTTGAAATTGCGGACCGGAATTTTACGCAAATCCCACAACTTGACGCACGAATCTTCGGCCGACGTTGCCAAATAATAGCCGTTTTCGCTGAAAGCGATCGACTTTATAGCGCCCGTATGATCTTCCAACGTAGCCATGGGGCTTTGCTCGTTCAAATTCCAAATTTTAACGACCCCTCGAGCCGTTCCGACGCCGAAAATCAAACCGTCCGGGTGAAATTGAGCGGAAGTTAATTCTGAAGAGGTCAGTGCGGTTTAAAGAAAGTTAATTTTTTTTGAGCAATGGATTTTTGAAAATTTATGAATTTCATTTGAAATGTTTACTTTGCGAAGCACCACCTTCGTCGGACGCAACTCGACATAAAACGCGACCCGTGCGAATATCCGAAAAAGCCCATTTCTAAAAAAATTATAATGAATGATCAAAGAAAAGACTGAAATACTTTTCTGGAAGTTATGAACCTTGAGATTTTTTTCGTGAAAAAAGTAATTTACTAAAATTTTAACCTTTTACAAATCTGAGACTAAGAAGGTAATTTTTTCCGGAATATGTACTCTATGTAGCTAAAGTCGTAATTTGACTAAACAAAAAAATTGGAATATATTGAAATATCAAGGGTATAAGGTGTTTGATTCAAATATTCTGTCTTTTTGCTTTTCAAATCTACAGGGTATAATCTGTTTTAAGCTGTGAAAAAAGTTTCAGTGTTTTCCAGTCGAGATTAAATTCCGGAACTGGTTAGCGTTAATTACTGTAGACTCTAACACGACGTTCGGAAAACTGATGCTTAACGTGTGGATAACCTACGTGCACGCTATTCGTTTTTTACGCATACTTCGTCTAGAGAAACGCTCAAAACGTAATCGCCGGTGGCGTGCAAACTGAGGCCGGTGACGGGGGCATCGTGAGCTTGAATAACGTGTTGGCAATTCTGTTGACCGATATTCCAGACGCGCACGGTCGAATCTAAACTGCAAGTGACGCAAACGTCGGCCTAGAAAAGAGAAACGATTAGTTGATCGTTAGACTTTCGGAATTTTCTATGAAAAATTATTCAAGTTGCTTTTTAAGATCAAATACCAGGGTGTTTCGATTAGTTTAAATCGTGAAAACGGTAATTTGGTTCAAAAACCGAGACCGTAGAAGCATAGATTAAAAATCCAAAATCGAAAACCAAATTGTTCGGGGGAATTTTTCGGGTTTACTTCATTTTTTGCGCATCAATTCGTTCCGAGAACTGCAACATGCATGAGGCGAGTTAAAATCAGTTTCTTTTTCGACAATGAATCGAATTGCCATGGCGAAATTTTTAACACCTTTCGTTTAGAAGTTGCAAAGCTCATTTTGTTTCATATTAATCGCTTAAAGACAACTACTCAAAAACAACACATGGCTTGCTTTCATAAACCTTTGGAACAAGTAAAACATTCGTTTTTCAAAAGACAGATATATTCTACGTTTCCAAGGAATGTGGAAATTCCCAAGTCAAATGCTTGATCTGATTAAGTGACAACAATGGGTTTTGATTGAGCTACACTCTGATCCAAAAAGCTGTTTCTCATCATCTGTTAACATTGTTAGAAACAGTTCTAGCAAAATTATTTATGATTTGCCATTTATGCCATTTAAGCATTTAACCGCTAATTAAGCCATTTATGAGCACTTTGTTTCACACACTGCAAAGCCGAAGCCACAAACTCAAAAATTAAACTGCTAATCCGAACCGACGCCAAACAACTCCGAAAAGTTGGACAAGAATATTGTCTTAAAATGACTACTTTTTTCCGAATGAACATCCAAAAAGAAAGGATCGATTATTCCCAACAGAAAAATTGCGAATCTCCGCAGAATCATTTTCTGATGCAAAACTTATCCATTGCGATTATAAGTTTCTTACATCTTTTGGGTGATATACAACGTTTTCAATTTTTTTCTGATGTCCTTTCAAAGTTGCGACAACTTGTTCCGTGCTTTTATTGAACACGACTGCCGTTTTGTCGTTTCCGCCTATAAATTTGCAACTTAAAATGTATTTTTGAAGGAAATTAACGCAAAAAGAAGAGTCGAAAAACAAAAACCGTTTGTAGTTGAATTACCAGAATAAGATCTGCAACGTGAGACTGCACATACAATTTTTTGAAATTTTTTTATAAATATGACCGTTGTGCTTACGCACAAAAGCTGAAACAATGGAGTGTCATAGGAACCCCTTCCAGAAATCATCGACCATACGGCTAGATTTGCCAATCATAGATGCTTGCCATATGGTAACCACAGGGACCCCCATATACTTTCGGTCGGAAAAAAGCAAAGATGTCAATTTTTTGATAAAAAATTGTTATTTTTGAACATAAACCGATCAAAACTGTTAGTTTTTTTGGCGCTTTGTGCTGTAAATACATTTTCCACGATTTTTAGACAAAAATTACTATCATCTGAACTGTTTTTCGGACTTCTTTTTTCTTTAGAGACCTACTAAAATTTTGGGCAATCGATGACACTCCGCATCCCAAAAGCCGCTCTATCCCCAGAACTCGAAGATCCGTTGTGTATAGGCTTATAAACGATAAGATCCTGAATTTTTCCAAACTATTGTTTAACATAAAGTCATGCAGCAGCAAAAAAAGGTTTCCATTTCAAATCGAATTTCTGCAGAAACCGATTCATACAAAGAATCCTAACCATAAATTAGGACACGTTTCTTACCAGTAACAATCAAATTATGGTCCTGCTCGTGGATATCCAAGGACGTAATTCCTGGAATGCTGGCACTGTGTAGGCTCTGCGATTAGAAGAAAGTTTGATATGGAAATACGAAGAACGTATATACACATAAATAATGGCATACAGGATAAGCAGCGACTTGCGCATAAGTTTTAACTTCGTCGATTTTCGCCAATTCTTCGGGAATATTTTTACCGCGCTTAAAATTTCGTCGGTTTTAAAACGACTCGGAAGTCGGAATAGAGTAACTTTGTTCAAATACCTGTTTTCTGGCGTCCATCAAAACCTTAGCTTTAGCTTCAATTTGCTACAGGAAAAAAACAACTGGGAGTAAAATGTTTCAGCTAAAGTTATATACAATGACAATTAGGTATAGAGAAATTTTGCGATACAAATCGTATTACGTTACTAAATCTTATGTCCGCTTTTTAATTTTGTTAGTTATACAAAAAAATTATTTTTTTCATTTCGAAACTAGAGGATTTGGATGTCATTTTCGGGCGATCACGGGAATATTCGGTGGATAAATTAGCGAAAAATAAAATCCAGGTATTGGTAAGAATTTTGAAATACAAGAATTAAGCAAATTTTAATGAGACTGTCAATGAAAAAATAACGAGAATAAAATGAATAAACTTACATTTTTGACAGAATCTGGAATTGTACCGAATTCTTCCATCGGATGATCGACGTTCGTTTGTTTTATTTCGTCGGCGAAATTCTGCAAAGAAACAAATTTTAACTCTGGCACTGAAAAATAGAACTTTCTACAATCTAAGCTTACGTCAACTGCAGTCGGCAAAGCGCCTTGCGGCTTCAACATGTTCAAAGCTGGAAAAAACCACGCAAATGACGCAAATATAAAATCAATCACAATTAATTTTCGAACCTTCTCGAGCAGCCTTGACTTCTTTGGATAATCTGGCGATAACACGGCATGCTGCATCGTGTTGGTATAAGGCGTGCGACAACTCTGAAAAATAGTACAGGTCATACATGGGCAGAGCGTGCTTTAGGTTATATTATGCGATTAAGCAGGACAATTAATTGAAGCTGTGGTTTTTTATACACAGAATTCAAGGTAGAGTGTATAATTCAGATTTTTGAAAGATATTTGTGATCGAATTTACTATTAAAAGTAAAGTAAAATTGTGTGTTATCCCCAAAACTCAGCTGATTTTGAACAAGCTTCAAACTTAGACAAAAAATTTTGAGCATTTCCTGTTATGATTGTACTGAAAGGTTAGCGAAATCGTCTTGAGCAGGCAAATTAAACTTTGATTTCAAGCTACGAAACGGATGTTGTGATCATGAAGTCCATAGGCTAGAAATGATAGTTTTTCGCATTCATAACACAGATTTCAAGTTTAACTCTATATCTCAACAAAAAATATAAAAAACCTTGTCTGGCCGTCTGTAATTGTTGTCTTAAAGTAAAGCTGTGCAACATTGTCGCGTCCCATTCGTCTTGCAACATTTTCAAAATCGCTGGAATACTCGTTGCTGTCGGAGGTCGGGGTTTAATGATTTCTTGACCTAAATGGTGATTGAGAAGTTTACCACAAAAAACAACTCCACACAATTAAAGCTTTCCTCGCGATTTTCTGTGAAAGATTAAAGATGCTAATTTTTGGGCAAACACTCAGAATCTTTTTCTCAAGACTGAACAACGAATTTCACAATGTTTAAGCTAAGAATCATAGTTTTTACAAATAGTAAATCGAATTCTGCAGGCAAAGTCGCCTATTTCATCTCAATGCCACAGTCATAAAATTTGCAAAAATTATCGCACCTTTTATTTCGATTAATTGTTCGACGGAGAGCGATTCACCGTTCAAGGGGTCCTTGCCATTTTCGGAGATGAACTTTTCTATAAGACGTTTTTCAAAAACGGCTCCGCTTACGGGCGATACTACCGCTTGTTGTGGCACTTCGTTCGAAACTGAAAAGAATATTTAAATTAGGGATAGAACAGATCTACTTTTCGACGGAATCAGATCCGTATCCAAATCCTGAACAGTATCCGACCGGATCCGGATCAGACAACCCCATAGGGAGGGGTATGAGGGGGGTATTACCCCTACCTAAAGTCCTGAAAATTGATCACGGGGTGCCTAATTTTGAGCCAAAATTGAGTGTTAAGTAGGCATTTTGCGTCACTGCCCTCGCAAATTTTCAACTTTACCCCTACCTGGAAAATCTGACCTTGGGGACCTATGATCCGGATCCTATATATAGCACATAAACGTAAATAAATTTATGTTTACTTTTCCAAAATCAAGTTGTGTGAATTATGTTTATTAATAGTTTAATACTCATTAGAATAATAAGTAAAGTGAAAGAGAGCTCAAAATCTGAAGAACCGACTTTTTCTCAAGCTTCTGATTTTTACTGTTCCAAATACAGTCGAACACGGTTAATGAACACTCTGGATATTGAGCATTTACGCTTAATAAACACGCTGTAGCACAGTCCCAACTCAATTCCTATAGTTTCTTATATGTTGATAATACAGTTAATGAGCACATGGTTAACGGATAATGAACACGCCTGGTAGAATCTCTGCATATCTTGATACACGTTAAATTCTACGTTTAATGAACATGTGTTGACGGATATTGAACATGCTTTAATCTACGCTTAGTAAACACGATGTGTACAGATAATATGTACACTTTATCGATTACAGAAACTTCCAGAAACTTCTAGAAACATCTTAATGCAACACAACGTCTTGTCTTGTTGTCTTGGTGCTATTGTACATTACTTTTTTTCTTGTGTCAAGTGTGTCATGCCGCCTGTCAAAAAGAATGTTGTTTCGCTTGAAACAAAGCTTAAGATTATCAACGAAGCAGAAACGATAACTGTCCAGCTCATCCTGAACTTGAACTTTCGAACATTGAGTTCATTTTTCTACCACCCAACACCACTTCAAAAACGCAGCCGATGGATCAAGGTGTTATCAACTGTTTGAAAGCAAATTACCGTAAACTTATGATTGAAAGCATTTTGTGAAAAATTGATGAGGGTGGAGACATTGGGAATTTTAGTTTGTTGGATGCCATAATTTTTATTTCTCGTGCTTGGCAAAATGTTTCCGCTTCTTCGATATCTGGTTGCTTTTCTAAAGCGGGTTTTCAGTGTGATGCTCAGGAAGAAGCATCAGAATCCGATGTTCTTATTTGAGAAGCATTTGAAAAATTGTGTGAAACATTAGCATCCCATCAGGATACAGAGTTCAGTCTTTCGGAGTTTTTGCACGTCGATGATGATGTTGTTACTTCCGGCGATATGGATGAACAATCAATTGTTGATTTAGTGAGAAAACCGGATGAACCAGAAATTGAAACCACTGAAATCGATAGTGATTGTGATGATCAAAGCACTGTTCAAAAAATACCTACGTTTGAAGAAGCCAAACGAGCTATATCGGTTGTCAGAAATTTTTTGTTTTCAAAGGAATCCTCTGATGAAATACTTGCCTCTGTAAATTCTATTGATGATTTTATGGATACAAGTCATATTGCTTCGTTGAAACAGTCTAAAATAACGTCATTTTTTAAATGATGATAAGTGATTCATGTTGAAATAAAATTTATGTTGAATTTGATGGAGTTCTGATAATGAACACTTACGGATAGTGAACACTTTTATTTCGGTCCGCTCGGGGTGTTCACTAACCGTGTTCGACTGTAAGTATAAACAAATATGATATTCTAATACTTTCGCAGGAGATTTCCAGTCGGAAAACGATGGTTTTAAATAAAGTGAAGGACGATTGTGAGAAAAATACATAATTTCATATTCATCACAAGAGAAATTCGATTTTTCAATACAGTTTTTTAGAATGTGTCGATGTGTAGTTTACTCACTTTAATATGAGGTGAGACTGGTAGATTCATGGAAACAATTATGGATAACTCGGTAATAAAACTATACTTATTTGTCACATGTGTTTCACTTTAACTGTACTGAACATGGTAATGGCCATTGCCGAAGCAAAACCATACATGTAATTGGGGGGAGTATTATGGGAACCCCCCCCCCCCAGAAATCGTCGACCATATGGCTAGCGATTGGGCGACCGCCCTCTCAAGATTTTCCAATTCTATGGCTAGCCATATGGTAGCCTTAGAGGTCCCCATACTTCTGGTCGAAAAAAAATACTGGAAAATGTCAATTTTTGAACAA
Organism: Romanomermis culicivorax; assembly: GCA_963922205.1. Lineage (NCBI taxonomy): Eukaryota > Metazoa > Nematoda > Enoplea > Mermithida > Mermithidae > Romanomermis > Romanomermis culicivorax. Next base: position 991,402 of record CAWUHX010000075.1, on the reverse strand, counting down.
AAAGTGGTCAAAAACGTCAATTTTCTCGACGTCTCGCGCCATGTATACATTTTTTAGACAAAAATTACTATTTTTTAACCGTTTTCTGACTTTTTTCGTGAAAAAAACGAATTTTCTTTTTTTCAGAGTTCCCTCCCCCAAAATTTTAGGAATTACTGACCCGCGGCCCCAAAAAAGTGGCCCGACACCCCCAGACCTCGGGGCTCCGTTACATGTATGAGCGAAACGCCAGAAAAACTTGACATCCAGACTTAATGAATTCCATCAAGAATTTTTTTATCCGGCCAAAAAAAATTTGCATTGGGCAGAAAGAAGCCTGTTTCAAGTAATTTTTTTATTCGGGGAGTAAACTTACATATGTAAAGTCAATAACTGATCAAAATTTATGATGTAACCTGGTTTTCTTACAGGCGAAACTAATCAAAGTTCACATTTGCAGTCCCACTAGAAATAGACCAAATAGTGATACAGTTGAAAAACTACAGTTTACGAGGTATGATTTGACTACTGTTGGTTTTAGAAATTTAAAGAAATGAATGCAAAAGCAAAGCGAGTATAGGTCATATTATGATCGAATCTCAGACTTTGACAGCGTCGGATGCAGATCACGGAAAATTCCAATGATCGATTCGGACGGTCTAGAACTCCAAAAATTTGTATTTTACTTATTCTTTGGCAAATTTTCGGTTCCAAAAAATTAATGTTCAACAATCTTTAGAAAAACATGAATAAAGAAGCAGCTGTGGACATTTTAGCGCATTAAAAAAGAGCTTGACGAAAATCGCGAAAAAAATTTTGACTCCTTTCGCCAAATGACGAAAGGGCTCGTGCGGAAAAACAAAACAGAGTTACTTCCCAAGCCCAACTGGTCGGACCTCTTACGATTGTGGGTACCACTGTTTTCCCCTAAATCGTGCTTTTTGGGAAAAAGATTCGGAAAAAGTAAAAAAAATTTTGGGCTTTTTTCCCATTTGGGGAAAAGGATTTTAGGGGTTCGATGCAGAAAAGATGCATTTTGGTACATTCTAGAAGGTCTGCATTCAACAGATGTCCCGCGCTCCGCGAAGGCTATAACTTTAATAATCGTCATTAGTTATTACCTGGTTCAGGGGCGACTTTTAGCCATACCTGTAAGAGGTCCGACCAGTTGGGGGGGAGGGTAAACCCAAAATTTTGGGGGTGGGGGTCCCCAAATTTCCGAAATTTTGGAAAGGGGGGTCAAAAAAACCCCAAAATAGTCGAAAAAATTCGAAAATTTCCCCAAAAAATGCCAAAAAGCCACTTTTTTCCTGATTTTTTCCAATTTTTCCGAGTTTGGGGGGGTTGGGTATAGGGTTGACCAAGTTGGGGGTGGGGGTCCACCAACCTCCCCCCAATTACAGGTATACTTTTAGCATGTCCGCCTTCACTTACCGTTTAATCTTTAATTTTTTTCATAATTTTAAACGTATTATCATATGTTTCAGTTGGTTATCTTCAATATTTCATCGTTATATTTAATGAAGATCTGCATTCTATCCTTGACACATTTTTTGAAAAAGATTAACACGTCAACTTCATAAATTTTTTGAAGCGACTATATCTTTGTTAACGTAAATTGAATTCAAAAGCTGCAATCTGCATGGAAGTATTTTTGGAGAATTTCTGCTATTCTTACTGGTAAGTTTTTGTCAATTTATGAGAGTTTACGATTAAATTACCAGTTTAAAATTTTTTCAAATGATACATTTGCATACCTGTAAGAGGTCCCCAGTTGGGGGGGGGGGGTAAATCCGGAATTTGGGGGGAGGGGGTCGAAAAAAGTCTAAATTTTTCACAAAAAAACATACATTTTTTGCAAATTTATTTATTTTTTCCAAACTGGGGGGGGGGGGTTGGGTATATGGTTGCATACCTGAAGACCTCCGACCAGTTGGGGGGGGCTAAATCCGAAATTTGGGGGAGGGGGTCGAAAAAAGTCGAAATTTTTCCCAAAAAAGGCCAAAAAACATACACTTTTTTTAATTTTTCCCAAACTGGGGGGGGGGGTTAGGGGGGTTATGTGATGTTGGGTATATGGTTGGCCAAGTTGGGGGAGGGTCCCCCCAACCCTTCCCAAGTACAGGTATGTATGGTTGGCCAACCCCCCCCCAATTACAGGTATATGTACATTTGTAGAAATTACAACTTTTGAACAGAAAATTCGAATTTAATTTTTGAATTAAATGCTGGGAAAATTGGTTTTCTAGCGTCGCAGAATGTCAATATCGAAAAGAATTTTCCCGCGCTTCGCGCCGAAAAGATTAAAGTTTTCTTGGGCTCTTGCTCGTCATCCTAGAGGCCTTAACGGTCGATTTCTCACAAATATGCCATCGGATAGTTTGCTAAAATATTGTTCCACAACAATGCTTGGAAATCAGATTTCAAATTCGAAAACTGCAATTTTTTTCAATTTCGATGCTTAAAAACACTTGAATAAAGAGAAAAAAAACGGCGTTGGAAAAATGGAAAAAACATTTTGACTTGACTCCTTTTCCCATTTGTGGAAAACACTGTTTTTTTCCACGAACTTTTTTCCACAAATGTGGAAAGGGGTCAAATTTTTTTTCCACATGTGGAAAAAAATTTTTTTTCGTCTTAAAATCCGTTTTTTGGCTTAAAAATGCTCACAGACGCTTTATCGCACTGTTTTTGAGCTTTTTCAAGCCTTCCGGTGTTTTTAGAGAAGTTAATTCATTAAAATTGGAGAAAAATTGAAATGTTCGACTTAAAAGCCTAATCTACAAGCGTTGTTGAACAAGTTTTGTAGCAAACTATCCAAGAGCATAATTGACTTGAATTACACAAGAAATCAATGGTCAAGTCCTCTCTGATGACAAGTGAAAGCCCAAAAAAGATGGTACTTTCCGGCGCATAGCGCCGGAAAATTTTTTGGGTATATTGACATTCTAGGATGCTGGAAAATCATTTTTCCGAACATTTATTTCAAGAATTAGATTCCAATTTAGTGTTCAAGAGTCGTAATTTCTAGAATTTTACTTGAAAAATTTTAAAATCTGTAATTTATTTGTAAACTCTCATGAACTTGGTCGAAAATATATGAGTAAGAAGAATATAAATTTCCGAAAGATATTTCCAAGAAGCTTTTGAATTGATTTTACGTTAGCAAAGAAATAATCGCATCATAAATCATAGAGACTTGACGTGTATTCATCTTTCTCAAAAGGAAAAAATGCGAATCTTCATTAAATATTATGATAAAATGTTGAAGATAACCAATTAAAACATGAGATACTACGTTTAAGATGATGAAAACTATTATAGATTAAGTGATAAATGAAGGTAGACATGATAAAAGCCGCGCCTGAACTACTTAATGAATAATGATGATTATTAAAGTTATTACCGGCGAGAAGCGCCGGAAAATTTTGAGATTATGACCTTCTAAAATGCACCAAAATGCATCTTTTCAATATGAAAACCCCAAATTTTTCTTCCACATTTGTGGAAAGACCTCAAAAATTTTTTCCACATCCCAGATTTTTTTTCCACATTATAGTGCAAATGTGGAAAAAAAACAGTGGTGGAAAAGGCCCGGGGAAAAAACAGTGATTGATGGGCTCAGGTTAGAATGTAATAACTCAACTCACTCGCACAAATGAACGACATTTTTGCGCTGATTGATGATCCACTGTTTAAACAATAAATTATTCAGTCCTTGTCGATTAACACTTCGTGAATATTTAAAATCGAAGGTTCAATCGAAATGTACGTTTTGTTAGCGAATCGATCAGTTTTTCGAATGATTACAGTAAACTATTCTACTATGATACAGCTCTTTCCTATCTACTTCGCCTGCACAAAAAAACGAACAAATGACGTTGACAAAACCCACACATCAGAGGGCTATCAACTTCAAATTCTTTAAAATCTTTTTTCTCGACTGAACATATAATTTTTATTTGCATATAAAACCAGACAACCGAACTTTTGCAATCGAACACGGAACACGATATTTCTGATCGCAGATTTCTCTGATCATCTAATCGAACGCAAATAGGCATGAGATGATCATGCTATCGAAATTCGCAGGTGCTCCATTCTCTTAATGTAACACCCGTGTCTAAAACAATTTTAGAGTCAGGTGAGACCATTGGGATAGCCCCATAACAGCGAACCTCAAAAGAGCGAGACCCAAAAGAGTGAATCTCAGAGGAGCGAATATCCTCAAAAGAGATTTTTCAATAAACAAATTTAATTGAAGGTGTACAGGGTGTCCAAAGAGGAATATTTTACACAACTTTTTAACCGTGCAAGATTTTGGATCCGGTTCACCGCCAACGCAAAAAAAAACAATTCAGGTCGAATTGTGTAAGAGATAGTGTTATGTAATTAATACATCATATCCAAATTTGTTACATCAATACTTTTTGGTATCACAATATCAATATAAAAATGGTTATGATATTATCACGTATCTGTATTAAATTACGCGAATAACTTCAATTTTCGATATGTTGATATGGCACAGATATTCTATAATTCATTATGATGTAGTATTCGTTTTTCATTTCTTCATTCATCATTACTTACAAAAGGCGTCTTGGTGGTAGAAAAGCTACATTTTCGCTAATTGTGTAAGACTTTTTCAGTTAATTTCTTAGCATATGCCTTTAACATTTTTGGCTGAGCTTATTGAATTTCACTTCGACTAGTTATTGCATTTTTCGAAACTTTTGTGTTTGTTTTTGTTCTACATTCTCAAATTATCAGAAATGACTATCTTACGTCTATTTCTTCTTCCTCTAAAAAATTATATTTTCGTATCAAAAATCAGTTTTTGTATACTTTTGATACCACGCTGATTTTGTCGTTCGAATGTCTATTCATCATACTTGCAAATGTTTTCATTAGAAAAGTTATATTTTCACTAGATCCTTTTGTTAATTTTTGAACATGTCTTAAAAATTTTTGACAGAGCTGGTTGTGTCTCACCTTCACAAGAGTTTTTGCATTTTTTGAAACTTTCGGTGTGTGGCTCTGTTCTGCATCCTTTTATTGACCTACATGATTTCAATATATATTTCTTTTTGTGTTTTTTGTTCTGTTTCCTTTAATTATTTCATTTTCTATTTGCTTGATTCTTTTCTTTCCTCTTGTCTGTTTCTTTTTATCGCATTTTTTCATCTAGGATATAATGTGACATTCTGGTTAGTGAACTTTCGGGACAGGAAAAACAGATCATGCAGTAAAACAACAAATGGATAAGCGAGATGATATAAACAGAAAGGAATAACAACAATAGAGCAGAAAAAAATAAAAAATGGAACAGTTAAGTAGAAAAAGAAAGGAATAAAAGTTTAACGAAGGATTCAAACTTTGAGAACAGCACATTTTGGTTTTAGGGAGTCGCTTGTTTGGCACAAAGGATCAAATTTCTGGAATTGATAATGAATAAATTATGCGTAATTTGAATATATAGTTTCAAATTTCAAGAAAAGATTATAATGCAACAGTTTCAATCTTAGTCATTTGCATACAAATATTACCGGATCTTTTGTTTATTAAAATGACACACTTTAGATATATTTCGCTCTTTGAGTGAGACCTACAAATTTACGACGCATGTCGTGAATGTAGACAATATTGCAGACGGTCACCGGTTGAAATTTTATCAAAAATTTGTCATTCGTAGGGACATTTTCGCGTGAAAAAATGCAATAATTGAAAATTTAGCCATGCTTCTACAGAGGAAACCATTCCAAACCATACTTGGATTTGGCGATTCCCCGAAACTTTTTTCTCGATTTTCCATTAGGTTCTCAATATTTACAAAAGCAAAGTACGACAAAAATCGATAAGTAAAAGCGTCTTGAAGATAACGCTTCGTGCTGGTGACAAATACTAAATTTATTGAATGTGACACGTCTACAACACTTCTTTTATCAACATGATTCTATCATCAATAAGAATAACGTTTACATGATTCCCAGCTTCAAATTATATTATGCAAATTAGCGTACATTAGAACCACGACGTCGTAATTACTCTAGCTAACTCCAAGTATCTTACTTAAATGAAAATTTTCATATATGGATACTGAATTTTGAGCGCAAAAATTTGTCCATTAGGAACAAAAGATAACTTGATATTTCCATCGAAAGAAATTGATCCAATTTCGTTCCACATATCTAACAGAAAAAATTAAGTGACAAATACGCGAATGTGAACGTGGAAATCAAATAGTATTCCAATCCTAAAGCTTATATCATTGGGAAAAATATAATCACCAGTTTTTTAGCCGGATTCGCTCTCCAGAATCGAAGATTCGAAATTTTTTACGTTGGATTCACTTTTCCAATTTTTTCCGACGTTCTTCTACGTCGATGGCTCCTATAGCTTGTGATGCCGAGATCAAATGAACTAAACTGATCACCGATTTGACTAGAGCGATCGGGAATGTCAGAAAGGATAAAATTTGCCACAATCCTGAAACGAACGAGGATAACGTTTTCTGCATACAAACACAATAAAATTGATAAAATAATTGAGGATTACTGATAATTATGTTAAAGATCTTGGTATTTTTTTAACCAGAAACTTCAACCTCCACAACCATACATGTAACGAGGCCCTGAGGTCTGGAGGCGAGATCGGGCGACTTTTTTGGGCCCGGGGGGCACTAATTCCCCAAAATTTTAAGGGAGGGGTCTATGAAGAAACGAAATTCGATTTTTTAAACAAAAAAAAATCCAAAAAATTGAAAGATAGTCATTTTAGTCTGGAAAACCGTAAAAACTGTAGTCATAGCTCGAAGCGCCGATAAAATTACCGTTTTTGACCCTTTTTTGTTCAAAAATTTACATTTTTCCGATCAAAAGTATGGGGGTCCCTATGACTGCCATATGGCTGGCCATAGGATTGGAAAATCATGGGAGCGGTCGCCCAATAGTTGGCCATATGGCCGACGATTTCTGGTGGGAGGGGTTCCTATAGCACTTCTCTCCCGATTACATGGTGTAATTTTTTCAACTACAGAAATTTGGCTAAGCTGGTCAATCATTCAATTCAACCCTTTTTAAATTTTTAGAATTCGCAAGCGTTTTTTGGAGCAGTTTTTTGTGATTTAGTTAATCCTGAGCAGTTGTATTAAACAATAGCATCGAAACTTTTTGATGAGAAGGATGATATTCTATGAAGACTCTTAAGCTTTATACGAAAAATATCAGGTACAGAGGTCCCCAAGGTCAGATTTCTCAGGTAGGGGTAAAGTTGAAAATTTTCGGTGGTGGTGTAGCTAAATGTCTACTAAACCCTTCATTTTGTCTCAAAATTAGGCACCCAGTGATCGATTTCTAAGACTTTAGATAGGGGTAATACTCCCTCATACTCCCTATGGGGTTGTCTGGTCAGGTATATTTGAACTATCATAAGAAGGAACGTTTCCTCTAATTCCATATTTCAATTGTACTGTTTGCGTTTGGAAAGTAAGAAGACCTTTTGATTTTTAGGCAGAAAATAAAACTTCACTGATTATTCTCGACAAAATATTTCTAAATTATTCTTACTTAATGGGCCGTAAGTAAAATGGTTCAAATAGAGTAAAGCGTAGAAAAGCTCGTTACCGGCGCACATGAAGAACAAAAATTGCTAAATAATTTGGAAAGTAACGTTAATAAAAGAAACAACGGCGGAAAACTGCTTACTCTCGACGTGTAGTATAATTTCAAAACGGGGTTAGTGTTTTCGTCAATGCTTTTGTGACTTTTTCCACCAGTTATATCGTGCCTAAAACAAAAATATAATGATAAAGAGGGAATTTTTTCACAAACGTTTTTTCCTGAAAGATTTTGCGGATCGTCTTACTTATCTGTAAAATCTGAAGTTTAAACGCTCATGTTGTAGTTTGTCATCAGAAAAATAAGGTTTCAGAATTAGATGATAAAGGCGAAAAACTTCTAAAAAATAACTTATGGTTTTTCAAATTTTCAAAACTTTTTGCAGTTAGAAAATTACTCGCACACAAATTCTTCCAACTAGCCGAAAATAAGTAAAACAAGTGCAGATATAGCTACTTCGGTCGACAATTTTGTTCAAGCCTATCATCTACATATGTAATTTTTCAAAGACTGACTGACCCAGGACTTTAAATGATAACTGCACTTTCGACTACACTAGTTTTCCTCCAAATTTTCCCAGCATTTTCCAATTTTGTCAAGTCAAGCTTTGGAAAAACCAAAAAATCCTTTTGCTCTCATAAATCGGATTATGTTATTCGCTCAATCGAAGAAGTAAATAACTTACACGTGCATGTGCAACCAATGACTAGCTATATCTAAAGCGTTGGACAATTGAAAAATGACCATCCAATTGGGGTAGAAATGCCCCAAAACCATTATTAAGCACATCGTACCGCAACGGTCCATAAGCATATCTAACATGGCGCCGAATCGAGTTCCTTTAAAGGGAAAAACTAAATTAGCACTTTCAATGTTCTTACAGAGAAAAGTAAAATTAACTTTTCTGTAAAGAGTTCAAAACATTCGGATACAGGTAAAGTCTTAAACCTGAAGGCTATTTCAGGACTGTGTCTTGAGTAGACTCTTCTGGTTTAAAGATCACGAGCCAAAAACCAAAATGGCCTACATTTTTAGGAGCCAAATTTAAATTTTAGGAGCCAAAAAATGTTAATTGAAGAATATGGAAAAATAGGCTTGTAACGCACTATTGAATGTGATTAAATTATATGAGGATAAAATCACTTAATGGTGTTCTAAAATTTGTTTTCAATCAGAGTTTTTTTGTACAAGTTTCTCTGTACCTGCATAATGATCGTATAAAAAATCTTTGCGTCAGAAAATTTTCTGTGCTGTACAAAAAAACACGATTTTTCATGTATTTTTCCACAAACTTTCCAGATTGCAATGTTCAAAAGCACGTCTTTATCATTTTACAAATTAAAAAATATACTTAAACGTTCAAAGTTTGAGAAAATTCAACTTAAACTTGAAATCTATAAAGATCCATTCCAGGATGCTTATGAATTTTGACTCGCTTCATATCTAAAATAATAGTTACGAAAAAATTGGGAAAATCGAGATTTTGACTTCTTCATCCTTTTATTTTTTAATGTCTAACCCCTCACATTTTTTTGCTTTTTAGAAAAAAGTTTCCAGAAAAATGTAAAAAAACAGTGGATAAATCAATCTGAAGAATTATAAGATTAAATCTGGCGCAAAGCGCTGGCAAATTTTTCCGTGTTTTCTGATTTTAAAGTCTGCCGAACATTTACCTTGGATCTATACACGTATGTACAAGTCACTAATATAGTAAACGTATAAATCGACGTTTTTAGGAACCAAAATGGCTTACTAAAATTGTAGGAGCCATTTCTAAATTTTCAAAGGAAAAAGCCTGGTCTTGATACATAACTATTATATGATAATTCAACTGGTAAAGCTGCATGCTTTAACACAATGTTAGGAAACGGGTCTCTAATCCTGACCGGATCCGTATCTGACGGCTAAAGGATGAAGCAATAATCTGACGAATCTAAAAATTTTGTGAGGTAGAATCCGAGTCTACATTCTGAATCATGATTGGGCTGAGATTTGTGGACAAGATTTTGTGCATTTTAACCCAAAATCGTCATTTCCGGCGCTACTGTTCCAAATTTTATCCCCCGAATGCGATCCATCAGGATTTTCTCCCGTTTTACATACACACGGACGAATACCTTGATTAAAATAACGAGCCGCATAACCATCAACAGCGTCCATTAACGAACTGGCACCGTAGAAAAAGAAAGCTTTATAATAATCGGTGGGCATGTAGTAAAAGGAAACAAACGCGAACAGGATTCGACAATAGCCAATTATGTTTGGAACGAAAAGGAAAATATTCGAATCAGTCATGATAGACGCAGTTCGATAACGATCCGTAGACAAAAACTGAAAAAGATGGATATTTTAAAATCTGGGATTAAGAAGATTAGACGTCAAATATTTTTAAACTTGTTCAAAATCTGAAACAGTAGTTTCTGGCGCTTCTCAGATATCTGCAGACGATTTTTCTCGAAATCACACAGCAAAATTTCATGAGTTACAAAAATAAAAACAAAGGTTTGTTGTACTGCATCAGCATTAATGAAAAAAATTATTAATATCTAGGGATGTATCGGGCATACATGTATTTGGGGGGGAAGTGCTATGGGAACCCCCCCCCCCCGAAATCGTCGACCATATGGCTAGCCATTGGGCGACCGCCCCCCCAGGATTTTCCAATCCAATGGCTAGCTATATGGTAGCCGTAGGGACCCCCATACTTTTGGTCAGAAAAATACTGAAAAATGTCAATTTTTTGACAAAAAAATGTCAATTTTTGAACGAAAAATGGTAAAAAATTTGAATTTTCTTGGCGCTTCACGCCACGGATACATTTTTTCGGTCTTTTTAGGGAAAAATTACTATTTTTTAAACTATTTTTCGGACTTTTTTCGTGAAAAAATCAAATTTTTTTTCTTTGAGAAACCCCTCCCCCCCCCCAAAATTTTGGGAATTACTGATCCCCGACCCCAAAAAATTCGCCCAACCCCCCTCCCCCTAGACCTCGGGGCTCCGTTACATGTATGGTATCGGGCCTTTTGACTCGGTATGCTATCAATACTACTCGATATTTTCCGATCCGATCCGAAAGGGGGTACAAGACTGTTTACCCGACCTGGCCCACAATCCAGGATACCCTGTGTGCATAAAGGTCACGGGTCAAATGATGCTGATGATTTTACAGTTAGAAGCAAAATTAGAAAAAATTTCATTCCAGATTCGTGATCGGAATTCAGTCTCTTATTATATTTCGAAAATAAAATTTTCTCGGCATCTTCTCATGCAGGTAGTGAATGATCGATGTACAGCATTGGCTGATAATTAATTTCCTTCGATATTGACCCATCGTTTTTTTTCCATAAATCGGGCTTTTTGGGGGAAAAATTCTGAAAAAGAAAAAAAAATTTTTGGGGGCCGGATAAAGAAAAGATGCATTTTTGTGCATTTTAGAAGGTCCGAATCTCAGAATTTTCCGGCGCTTTGCACTGGCTGTAACTTTAATAATCATTATTATTTACTACCTCAGCTTAGACGCGGCTTTTAGCATGTCTATGTACCTTCACTTACCATTTAACCTTTAATAGTCTTTATCGTCTTAAACGTATCATCTCAGGTTTTAATTGGTAATTATCAATATTTTATCTTGATATTTAAAGAAATATCCTAATTTTTCGTCATCTTTTTTTGAGAAAGATCAACACGTCCATCGACTTTCCTAACTTTTCGAAGCGATTGTTCCCTTCTTAACGTACAATTAATTTAAAATTTTCATGGAAGTAATTTTCGAAAATTTTTTCTTCTTATTCACATCTTTCCGGCAAAATTCATGAAAGTTTACGAATAAATTACTAATTTTGAACTTTTTCAAATGATAAAACTCTAGAAATTACGATTTTTGAACAGCAAAGTCGAATCTAATTCTTGAAATAAAAGTTCGGAAAATTGATTTCCCAGCGTTGGAGAATGTCAACACTCAAAAAAATTTCCTGGCGCTTGGTGTCGGAAAGAGTAACATTTTCTGGTCTCTCGCTTGTCATAATAGAGGAATTTTACGGTCGATTTCTCAAATAATTCAAAGTATTATGCCCTTAGATAGTTTACAGGAAAAAATTTTCGACAATGCCAGTAAATTGAACTTCAAACTCAAAAATTCCAATTATTTCCTCAATTTCAATTAGGCTCTAAACTCCGTTAAGATCTAAAAACACCTGAAGGCGTGAAAAAGCTTAAAAACTTTTAAACAGAGCGCCGATGAGCACTTTTTAAGCGAAAGAAACGACTTGGGGAAAATGAAGAGAAAAGTATTAACCCCGTTTCCATTCGAGGAAGAGGCCGGCGGGAAACAAACAGTGTATCAGCCAATGGTTCTTTTGAATGAGCTATGATCAATAATATCATATTTTCTAATTTTGTATGGCAATCTTGCATTAATCAGTCTTGCATGTGATTGTCCACAATACAATGTAAATCTCAGGAACTTTTAGTGATTTGGGATAAGTATAAGTAAAATGTTGACTATAACGGCAACATAATTTTTTTCCTTCAAAGCATTCACACAATGGGTAATGAATAATTTTTAGCCTTCAGCTGCTAAAAAAGTGTGCTGAAATATTGCCCAATTTTCCCTAATTTATGTAGAATTATTCAACAATATCATGATTAAAAACCATTATGATATGGTGTCAAAAACACTTCTGATTTTGAGACTAATAGATTAGTCAGCCAAGGTCCTATAAATTTTTACGTTTCAGCCTCCAAAATGCTCAAGGGCACAATTTTTTCCTCAATCGACCATTTTTAAAGAATTTTTTCGAAATTGGGGAAAATTTTTTTTGTGCCTAGGCATCACTTTCAGGAAAAAGTTTTTGATGGTCAAGTTCAGGGCCTGTAGGCACGGGGTTGGGGAGTCATGCCTACCCCATGAAATGTTAAGTGTTAAGAAAGCAAAGGTGGACCTTTGGTTTTTTTTATTCTATAATCCGTAATTTTTATTTACAAGCTGGTCATAGCTCGAAACTTTTTGCAAAAAAAGTTCCGAGCTATTTTTGGTAAAATAAGAAGCAAGTTAATAAGAAACGTTCAAAAAACACACCAGAATGACTGATTTTTAAGCAATGAAAAAAAAGATTTTTCCTCCTCCTCGTGAGGATTTTCACCATTTTCCGTTTTATGACGCACAAAAATGCATCTCTAAACAGGAAACCCTGCGATCTAATCAAAAATAAAGTCAGGCACCAAGTTTCACTGTGCAACCCGACCGAAAAAATTTGGCTGCACAGCCCAAAAATTGCTTGCTGTGTGCATCATACCCGCATCCAGGATTTTCAAAAAATGGGGGGGGGGGAATTTTCCGACATTTTTTTAGAATTTACTGAATAAAAAGAAAATCATATTTGCAGTAAAGACGACTTACTTTCAGTTGGTTTATGTGCACTTGGATTCAGGTCCGTATTTAGAGGGGGAAGGAAGAAATTCCCCCCCTACAATTCTTTTAGAATAAAAATTTTCAGCAATTAAATCATTATATTCATATTATATATATATATACATAATTTTCGTCAAAACATAGAATTTAGCCACTAATCCTAGCACACATAAACTAACTGAAATAAAGTCAAAAAAGTTTTTACAAAATCTTAAAAAAATTTTGTAAAAACTTTTTTGAAAATCCTGGATAATGGTAGGAAAAAAAAATAGGAAAAAAATAGCACCTCTAAGAAAGGTGTCAGATTTAGCCTTTTAAGTCTATCAGAAAAATTTTTTGCACTATTGGCATTTACAGTACTTTCATCAAGGGAATTCCAAGCCCTGATCACCCGACTACAGAATTCATATTTCAACAAACCATGGCGATATTTACAATACATTAGTTTTAACGAGTTATTGGCACAGTTAGAATTATAAAAAAATGGGGAAAAAAGTTATCAATTGGCAAAGCATTCAAACGGACAATATTATAAACCATAGTAAAATCAAAACGAAGCCGTTGTAGGTCCTAATCGCTCTAAACCCAGTTGGTTCAAACGTTCATCATAAGATAATGTAGTATCATAACCTAGTATTCTCTTAGTGAATCTCCGCTGAACTTTCTCAACTCTTTTGATATCTTGCTTGAGATTAGGATTCCAAGCTACTGTGGCATATTCTAATATAGGTCTAACATAAGTGATGAAAGCCTTCGTAAGTACGTTTTTATTTCTACTGGAGAAACTACGAAGTATCTAATTTTCAGTGGAAGAGCCTTTCCGGGAAATATGGGTACAGTGAGCAGAATTAGATAATGTACCTGTAATTATAACGCCTAAATCTGTAACTTGTGTTGTACTTAGTATATTACTGCCATCAAGATCACGGATTATTTTTACCAAGATGCAGAACATTACATTTATTGAATGCTATACTCAATCTATTTTCTTGGGACCAAAGGTCAATTTTGTTCAGGTCAGATTGTATAATAACTGAGTTGACTGATTGATTAAACATTTTGAGATCATCTCCAAATAGAACCAATTCACTATTAAGATTCAGTTTACACGAATCATTTATATAGATCAAAAAAAAGACTAGGTCCCAGGACACTACCCTGGGGCACTCCACTAACTGGCAATGACTTTGAGATGGCACAGTTAACTAATTCTGGGTAAACCCATCTTCATTTAACTTCTGAATGAGAATGTCATGAGGTACAGTAATCAAAAGCTTTACAGAAATCAATATATATAACATCCATTTGGTGCTTTTCTATCAAGTGAACGTGGACCATATATTTATACAATGCAACAATTGCAGTGCACAAGACTTGGATTTCCTAAAACCCTACTGTTTAGATGAGAGAAAATGCAGATTTTCAATCGACTTCATCGTATTCAAATTAATAATTGATTCCATGGACCTTGCATGAAATACAGCACAAAGAAATTGGTCGGTAATTTTCAACCAATGTGGAATCACCTTTTTTGAAAATTGGAACAATAATTGCTTGACGCCAAAAGTCTGGTATCTTCTCAGGTCCTGTAAGAGATTTCAAAGATGGTTGACAAATGGTTCAGAGAGAACAAAGTGAAGTTTCCTATAAAAGAATGCACATAAATTGTCTGAACCCAGTGATAACGTTGGTTTGACATTTTTGAGCACTGAAAGGACAGGGAGGAAATCAAAACTAGCAAGAGAATTTATGTTAAAAATTTTTTTTTATCAAAAGTAAGGTTAGGATCAGTAATATTTTCAGGTTTGGTAGAAATAGACGAAAAATAATCATTTAGCAAGTCAGCTTTATCAATAGGATTGATGGCAATTGTGTCTCTATATTTAAGATCAGGAATAGCTAGATGAGCAGAAAGTTTACTATTCACATACTGATAAAATTGGTGTACATCCAGCTTCAACAAGATTCATATATTTCATAATTTGATGTCTTTTAGTTTCTGATCTCAATTTATTTCTAGGTATGCTTGGATGCATTCAGGTTTTTTTTGTACAGGCCATGTTGCCATGTGCAACTTGGGGAAAAATTTTAGTGGCACAGATAGATTTTTGGTCGCTCGCTCTAAAATCAATAAATAAGCTTATGATTATCGGGAAAAATGTCAGGAAGCTAGCTTTCTTAAACTTCATTTGATTCACGTCGGTTTTCCACTTTCAAAACTCAATTTTCTGAATTTTGGACGGAATATTTAGAAAATTGATATTAAATTAACATGTTCGGCACCTAGCGCCGAAATTTTTTTTTTTGAATTTGGATAGTCTGAGGACGCTGGAAAAAGAATCTTTTCACTTTTTATTCCCTAGACAGAAGGTTTAATTTTTTAGTAAAGTTCGATGAATTTTCAGTCGGGCAAACTACAATTTAAAAACTAGGAGAGCAACCAAGAATTTTCATTCTTCAACCTCCGAGAATTTTTATTCTTCAACCTCCAAGAATTTTGAAAGATGTTTTAATCATACAAGTGTCAAAATTTTTTGTTAAGATGACAAAAAAATTGGGAAAATAACCGATAAAAATCTTTCTTTTCGTTAAATTCGCCGAAAAGCAACACAAGGATCATACCTTTATCCATAAGTTGACAATTAAAAGCTATGAGTATTACAAGCTAGAATGACATTTTCCAACCGTGCACTGCGAATAGAAAAATTATTAGATATAAAATCCGGCGCGAAACGCCGGAAAATTTTCAACCGTTTTCCATTTTATAACGCAATTTTTAATTTGGGAATTGTGATGTATAAGTGCAATGACCATTGCTGAAAATTCTAAATGTAAAATATTTAGGGGAATCCCCCTCTTCCCACCTATAAATACGGGTCTGGTGTGGTTACCGGACAAAAGGTCGCCGGCGAAAGATCGCCGGACATAAGGTCGCCGGATATAAGGTCGCCGAACATAAAGGTCGTCATACCACAAGGTCGTCGAACATTAAGATCGTGCAACAAAAAGATCACCCATCAATATGATCGCCAAAGTCAAACTTTTTACATTTTAATGCATTTTTTTACATTAGTGGTTCACTTAAAAATGATTGAGAACTGATAATTTTTTTAACACCCCACATTGATCAGATGCTCTGTAATAAGCATGGACATATTTACTTCGTTTTACATGCATTTTTTAACAAATTGATTTAAAGAACATAATGATTAAAGAAATTTACACGTTTAAAATTTAAGCTATGAGCAATGCCGCGAATATAATCGATATTATCGATCATACCATAATTACTCTACAACAGTTGTTCCAAAAGGTGGTTTCGTCTTTTCGTTTTTCTTTCAAGAACAAAAAACTTTGATCTACAAAGCATATCAATACGCTTTTGTGATTTTACAAATTGTAGCACCGTGACAATTTAGACGACAAAAACGAGACAACTAGTTGCCTCATCAGAAACTAAATCTAATCCTCTCAAAAAAACAAATGTACGCTACTGTTTGTACCTAAACATAGGCTTCTTTGTGTCAATTGTGCATTGTTTTCTTTATTTACGAATAATGAAAAATTATTATTTCATGCCATTTACGAATAAGAAAAAATGGCGATCTTATTGTCTGGCGATCTAGGCAGTGGCTAGATGGACTCGAGTCCATCTAGCCAAAACCCACAAAATGGCTAAATGGACTCGAGTCCATCAAGCCAAAACCCACGAAATGGCTAAATGGATTCGAGTCCATCTAGCCAAAACCCATAAAATGGCTAAATTGACTCGAATCCATCAAGCCAAAACCCACGAAATGGCT